>NQII01007485.1:0-56307 GCA_002778355.1 Clitarchus hookeri
GTGCGTCAAGTGGAGGCTGAATATGTTATCAACATGCTGTGATGGGTTGTTACAATCACCTGTACAAAGTTTCAACCATCAAGAAAAATAGCCTAAAATTACCATACCTGGTGATGAAATGGTGCCCTCTTCAGAGCTCAAAGGGTCGCTTCTAGCTACAGCGTGGGTCAGACGAGAACAGTTACGAGGGGATGGCATGGGGCACGGCGATAGCCCCAACCCCTCTTGTACCATCCTATGCTCCCTCCAGCAGACGACTTTCGGCCATTAGGGCATGGCAGCAGTTTGAACTGACCAATAAGAAGAGATTGAAGGAAAAAATACTTCTAGAATTCAGGAATTTAGTATAAAATAAATTTTTGGGGCTTGTAGAAGACAGAGCGAACCTGTCTTTGGGACAGACTTTTAGGGGGATTTTTCCTCAATTTTAAATAGCTATGGGGGAAGGTTGATGTAAGAAGGGATAAATATATGTATATTTATATTTGTGTGATTTAAATGTATTTTAAAAGGTTGGATATAATAGTTGAAACAAATGTTAAAGTTTTTTTTAACAATTTTAAATTGTGTGACAACCTTGTTGGTTAAAAGATAACAGTTTTTGCAGCATCGCTGAATTATAATAAATTTTGAAAACAAATTATTTTTGGGGTTTCCCTTCATACACCACAATTACTTAGGGTTTGTTCACCGCCTCCTGATGGTTGTTTTCTCCTGCTTGAAATAAAAATTATAAGGGTTAAGTTTTTTTTAAAGAAAAAAACTAAATCCTGAAGGGAAGGAAGGGCGTATTTCTTATACTTCGGGGGCTATCCGTTACAACGCTGTCAGCTAATCTGCTTGATATTGTACTGTACTGCTAAACAATTTTTAAGGTATTTAGAGACTGACAACTGTCTCGTAGGTTATAAAAGTAAAAATATAAAACCTTGAAAAAAATTGAATATGTTCTCACTCTTTTTTTTAATTGATTCGAGACAACGAATTTGAGTTAACATTTGCGAGACGGTACTTGTAGTTTCTATCACACTTTGGATTTTACATCTAATATGTTAAGACTGGAAATAAAAGTAATTCGGGGAACTTGCTTGACAACGCACTTCCATTCGCCAACAACTTAACAACGACTATTTCAAAGCAGTAATTCTGCTGTTACGGATACTAAACCGTTCCGAGTTGGAAATATGTGTTGAGGAATAACATAAAAATTATTTAAAAACTACCCACGTGCATCCCACTGTCTTCGTTTTATTAATACAGTATAGTAACAACACGAAAACAACAACAAATACATGTGAGGGAGAACAACATGGTGTATAATAGACGTAGACGTAACAATTACCGGTGCAACAGAAACGACTAGTAATCAAAATCTATGTACACAGAAACACATGCTATTTTTTAAATTATACAGAGCTCGCGGAAAAATAAAACCATTTTATCTGTTCGTAAAATTATTGTACACAAGAAAGCTATTTTTTACTGGTTCGTAGTGCTTCGGAGACAGCTGACAGATAGCGAGCCATGCCATGGCAGGACATGTGGTAAGCCGAGCGCATTACTTAACAAGTAGCAGCATGTTACCCTGCATCTTGATCCCGTCTTTTTAAGAGTTGTTTTTTCTCTTATTACTGGCTCGAAACGTCATTAGTGTGAAATATATTTCATTAAATTATTTGAAAAAATAATTAAACAATACCATGCAATATTTATATGGGCTTCTGAAATTAATATCAAGTATGTATGGAAGGCAAACATTGAGAGTGGGGATAGGACGTAAAAAGAACTCACAAGGTTTGAAGTTGTGTTTCATTTGAAAATGCATCGTTTTAATGTGCATTTTATTTTGAACACCTATACATTATTACTTTAGCACAAAGTTTATTTTATAACACTAAAAACCATTCTTTGATGACCATGTAAAATAAAATGTATTAATTAATTTAGGGGTGCTTTCTTATAGATGTATTTTATGCTTGTCTGATGTGGGTCGCAGTGCACTCAGAATAGCCAACATCATTATAATGTTTGTTTTTTCGTATATCAGCTGATACAGGATTTTGTAAATGGCATGTTGTTTGTTTCGTATACATCAAATGGTAATTCACTGATTGTCATGATCTTGCCAAGTTATATGAGACAGAGAGTAGGAATGGGAGCTAATTGTGTCTCAAGGCTGAGGCTCTTATGCCTACAAGGGAAGTAATTCATACAAGGAGACATGCATCGTGGCAGAGAGATATTGGGCAACCATGACCGCGATTGGGACCATGGCTACCTCCCTAAGTTATAGTTAACCTATAACTAAGAAGAGAAAACGAACAACCAGCATAGACACTGTAAAAACACTACAAACAGGAAAAAATTTGAAATTATTGCATTCGTTAATAAAAATCTACAGGTAGCAGAGAGATGGGAACCATGCTCTTTATTAGTAGGAAAGAAAAGTTAGCAGAGAGGGAAGGGGCATCTTTTTCTTTAAGTTATTTTGATTGGTGGTAGCTTAACCAGAGCTATGTTTGCACATCACTCTGGTGAGGGAGTGGTGCGACTGAGCCTCTCCTCCCTCCTGCCCCACCCGAAGTGTGGTATGAATGAATGAAAGCTATTTGTGTTGTCCCCAAGGTTAAACTGGATTTTCCCTCTAATCCCACTCCCTTCTCCATAGTTCGCTTTCCGTTATGAGCGACCCGGCAGGCGATAAAGTAGGGGCATGTTTTGCTGTCGCCATCTATCATCGGAAGGCTGAACTAGCTCAAGAGTTTTCCAGCTTCACTTCCAAATCTCGTTTACAGGAGCTACACTAACGAATTCTACATGTGGCCACTCGTGGGCCTGAAGGAAATTCCTTAAACCATAATGCATTATATTTTTACAGATTCTCATCTCAATAATAAATATATTCGTATTATATTATAAATATACAAGGGACAAGTTTAAAATTGGCGCATTTATATTTGCATTATAACAGTTAACACAAAACGAGACTTCTTGTGCGAGAGTTTGGCATAGGGAAAATTTCTGCAGCTAGGTGCGCAGTGTTCCAAAAGGTAACTTTTAATTAACCTTTTAAGCTGCATGAATAATAGAAAAGAAATATTTTAGTAAGTTAAGAAGTTCTTTTATATATTATTTATGATTATTGCCATTATTTTGTTTTTAATTGAGAAAATAAAGAAAATCCTGTAAACATGCGCAATAGCACTTAACTAGTGACCAAACTAAAATTCATTGAGCTTCCCAAACTGACTTTACATTAGGTAGGGTTACTTCGACTCAGGTTGGGAATATCAATGTTAAAAGTTGGGTAACAAAAATTTTTGCCACAAGGTAAGCGCTAGTGTCGTATGGGTACCGTGTTTTTTTTTTTTTTGTATTTTATACACTAAAGAAAAGGATAATTGCAATAAACCGAAATCAAATACAACATAACTTCGTAACAATGTAAAATATTTTTATTTTATCATTCATGTAGAATAAAATTTTATATAAAAGTGACCTCTTTGTGACATTGCACACATATTTACCTATGCCAAATTCCCCCATAAGAAAACTGGTTTTGTTCCTAACCTGAGTTAAATTAACCTTACTTTTGGCATGTCACAAAACATGCACCCTTTCTCGAATGGTGAATTGGCTGAACATGCATGGTTTGGAGATATCCCTTCCTAGAAGTAGTGCTGTTTATTTTACTCGTAAGAGATTGTCATTGCATCTCCCATTGCCACATTTTTCGGATACTCCTTTGCAATGGATTGGTATGGTTAAATACCTTGGTATGATGCTGGGCCAGACAGAGAAGTTGAATGCTCGNATTCATGTAGAATAAAATTTTATATAAAAGTGACCTCTTTGTGACATTGCACACATATTTACCTATGCCAAATTCTCCCATAAGAAAACTGGTTTTGTTCCTAACCTGAGTTAAATTAACCTTACTTTTGGCATGTCACAAAACATGCACCCTTTCTCGAATGGTGAATTGGCTGAACATGCATGGTTTGGAGATATCCCTTCCTAGAAGTAGTACTGTTTATTTTACTCGTAAGAGATTGTCATTGCATCTCCCATTGCCACATTTTTCGAATACTCCTTTGCAATGGATTGGTATGGTTAAATACCTTGGTATGATGCTGGGCCAGACAGAGAAGTTGAATGCTCACATACATTATACTGAGGATGAATGTCGCAGTCATATTTCCATTTTGAAGTCAATAGCCCATGTTAAGTGGGGTGTAGATCCCTCCATCCTGGGCACATTTTGCGTCTCTACGATTCGAACAGTCTTACAATATGGGAGTCTCGTGGTCCTTCTCAGCAGTTTGTAGAAAAAATTTAATATCTCCAAAATATCTGTACGTGCAATATTTAGTGCATTTCCTACCACTCCGAGATGATAATGTGCGCCAAAGCTCAGGTTATTCCTTTAGCCCTCCATAGTCGTATATTGACTTACTTTTATTGGCTTCACACACGTCACCATCACTTGGTGAATTTAACATGTGTAGTGGATAACCTTCTTCTTCCTATTCCCATTTCCCTTACTTAGGCCACTGCTCAGGCTCCTACTTGCTCTTCTCACATGACTTCTGTAAGAGATTGCTTGTAGTCTACAACCTTTTTTTGCTCCTCTTTCAGACATTAAATCCCATTTAAATAAATCTTTCTTTTGACGTGACAACGTCTTAAATTAGGTTGCGGCTGGGAGTCACTTATGAAAAAGTGTAACGCTCGNATACTCCTTTGCAATGGATTGGTATGGTTAAATACCTTGGTATGATGCTGGGCCAGACAGAGAAGTTGAATGCTCGCATATATTATACTGAGGATGAATGTCGCAGTCATATTTCCATTTTGAAGTCAATAGCCCATGTTAAGTGGGGTGTAGATCCCTCCATCCTGGGCACATTTTGCGTCTCTACGATTCGAACAGTCTTACAATATGGGAGTCTCGTGGTCCTTCNGATCCCTCCATCCTGGGCACATTTTGCGTCTCTACGATTCGAACAGTCTTACAATATGGGAGTCTCGTGGTCCTTCACAGCAGTTTGTAGAAAAATTTTAATATCTCCAAAATATCTGTACGTGCAATATTTAGTGCATTTCCTACTACTCCGAGATGATCATGTGCGCCAAAGCTCAGGTTATTCCTTTAGCCCTCCATAGTCGTATATTGACTTACTTTTATTGACTTCACACACGTTACCATCACATGGTGAATTTAACATGTGTAGTGGATAACCTTCTTCTTCCTATTCCCATTTCCCTTACTTACGCCACTGCTCAGGCTCCTACTTGCTCTTCTCACATGACTTCTGTACGAGATTGCTTGTAGTCTACAACCTTTTTTTGCTCCTCTTTCAGACATTAAATCCCATTAAAAAAATCTTTCTTTTTAGGGCGTTTGGGGTCCTATCCGACTCATATTCGTCTCTACACTGATGTATTGAAATCGCTTGATGGTTTAGGTGCAGCATTTTATGAGCCACATAATTCCTGTTCCTTTTTTATACGTTTTCCCAGCTACACTACAATGTTCCATGCGGATGTTTATGAGGTGTATAAGGCCCTTCTTTATGTCTGGGACAGTGGTATGAATCGCGTTCTAATAGTTACTGATTCTTTTAGTTTGTCATCATTGTTGGCATCCTTTGCTCTGCCACGGGACCCTTTAATTTACGCCATACTTTAACTGTTTCTCGTTTTGACTCAGCGTGCTTCCCAGATCGAATTCGTTTGGGTTTCTTCCCATGTGGGGATTTAGATCAGTGAGGAGGCTGATTGGTTAGCTAAATTAGCAGTGCAAAGTGATGACCTGTCCCTAATTTTTCCTATTCTACTTTATTAATTAAACAACTCATTTTTGATGAATGGATTATTACTTGTGAGCAGTATTCTGTGCATAGTTGTCGTTTGTATCTTTCCTTGCGTGCCACTAGTCTGCCTCGCAATCATGGTGATGTAATAGTCTCCCATCGGGTGGCTGTGACGTTGTTCAGGCTCCACTCAGGCCATAACGTCTCTCCGGTAAATTTGTCACATCTTCACATTGTCCCCAGTCATTACTCGCATCCTATGTTGATGTTGATTAGTAAATGTTCTTTCTCAATTTCTGATTAAACATCATACGGAAGTCTAGGTGCCAGGGATGGGTACCGGTGTTCCTTAGGGTCTCCTAGGTAGCCGGCCCTTCCCGTTCATCTTTCCTGTGTTTCATGGCCTTTTTGGTCCCAGTCGGTTGGCCTCTACCAATTTGCTTAATCCACCTCTAATCTTGTAGTTTTCCACTGTAGTGCGGGTTTTGATACTGCAGGCCACATCACTCACAAAAAAAACCTTAATCTAGGCAACGTTGNGTTTTCCACTGTAGTGCGGGTTTTGATACTGCAGGCCACATCACTCACAAAAAAAACCTTAATCTAGGCAACGTTGCTCTAACTGTGGTTTAGTTTCTGTGTGACTTACGCGTTTATTTTGTTAACAACGTTCTAGTTGTTTACTTGNCGTTGCTCTAACTGTGGTTTAGTTTCTGTGTGACTTACGCGTTTATTTTGTTAACAACGTTCTAGTTGTTTACTTAATTTACTGTCTCGCAAATGGCTGCACGGAAACATCCAAGGCCTTTTGATGATTCGGAAGTGACGTCAAATAAAAGCTCGTAGACTGTATTGAAGGTTCGAAAATATTTTGTTCATGTATGTTCGTTGTAGTTTTGTTGCACATTCTCTTACGAGTTTTTATGCAGCAAATAAATGTAAAATAAAAGCATNGAGTCGAAATATACCACTTTCTGGAGTTTTTTTAATTATTTTCAGAAAAGCCCCTAAACTAGAAAATTACCGTTTACTTAATTTACTGTCTCGCAAATGGCTGCACGGAAACATCCAAGGCCTTTTGATGATTCGGAAGTGACGTCTAATAAAAGCTCGTAGACTGAATTGAAGGTTCGAAAATATTTTGTGTANTAGACTGAATTGAAGGTTCGAAAATATTTTGTGTATGTATGTTCGTTGTAGTTTTGTTGCACATTCTCTTACGAGTTTTTATGCAGCAAATAAATGTAAAATAAAAGCATGATTTTTATGGAAAAAAATTCAACGACACTGATCACGGGATTTGAGATTAGGTCGTTTTGGTGATGGGGGCGATATGTTGGGAGACATGCAGTGTGCTTCATATTTAATCTGTGGTTCAAGTAATAAAACATAGAGTGTAACTGTTCTTAAGTATTGTCTTTTATAAAAAAAAAATATGTAGTATTTCTTGAGAGTGCACTTACACATTACCTGGCGAAAATACTTTCTCGTTCGCATTCTCTTGATTCAGATTGTTTAGGCCCGGCACACACGGTGAGGTTTACCTGTACAGGTCACCTGTCATATGTAAAACCATAAAATTGTAGTTTAGTTTAAAACCTTACAATCCTAAGTTAGTTTAAAAATGTTAAATATGGATTCACCCATCGTGGAGTTAGGTTCTGTCAGGTTAGGTGGGCACATATTAAGAAATTAGTCTGATGTTATTGCCCCTAGTATATTCGTGTTCTGAATCATTACTAGAGTGGAAATATACCATTTTCCGGGATTTTTTTTCTACAGGAAAGCCCCTAAACTTAATAATTACCAACTTTTCATAAAATTTAGTATTCTGAAGAACGCCTCNTTTTTTTCTACAGGAAAGCCCCTAAACTTAATAATTACCAACTTTTCATAAAATTTAGTATTCTGAAGAACGCCTCCATCAGAAACACGTCCATTAGTTCCAGAATCCACTAAAAGTAACGGATAGTTAGCATCCACTATTGCAAGAAGTACCATACTGTGTCTGCCTTTGTAGTTGAAGTAAAAAGATTCGGAATTCGCTGGGGAACTATATCTGTATGTTTACCATCCATGNTGTGTCTGCCTTTGTAGTTGAAGTAAAAAGATTCGGAATTCGCTGGGGAACTATATCTGTATGTTTACCATCCATAGCACCAAGACAGTGTGGGAAATTCCATCTGTCTTCAAATGTTTTAGCAATAACTTTCCATTTCTCAGCGAAATCAGNGCACCAAGACAGTGTGGGAAATTCCATCTGTCTTCAAATGTTTTAGCAATAACTTTCCATTTCTCAGCGAAATCAGGAAAATGAAACAAAAGCAAATTAATAATATTGTTTCACTGTGTGGATGTATAGCTATGATGATTACAGCAGGCTTTATAAATTTGGTTTTATAAGTAAAATAAAAATTACATTTAAAATAACACAAAACCAATACTTGTTTAAAAAGTTTGGTTATAAATAAAATAAGANAGTAAAATAAAAATTACATTTAAAATAACACAAAACCAATACTTGTTTAAAAAGTTTGGTTATAAATAAAATAAGAAATATAATTTTAAAATAGTATAGTACCACTACTTGTTATAACAGTTTTTTAAAAAGGTTTGTTTTATTTTTATCTTCTATTTTTGTCTTATTTTAAATTGTATTCCTGATCTAAACAATAAAACCAGGGTAAATTACTTTTAGGGTCTAATAATATACTTCTCTCAGGAGGGAATCAAGGATCCTGCCCCACAAACACCCAGCAATGAAGAACCCTCCGAGAAAAACGAGAATCCTCCAAATCATGCAAGACCGAATTCAGTTGAACGTACGGTATTCCCGATATCACAACCTAATTAGGCAAAAAAAAAGGAAAACTGAGGAATTGACCAATGATGTCCTGCTATCAGTGAGAGATCATTTTAAAAAGCCTTCGCCCCAAGATGACAGGTATGATCTAATGGGAAAATCTATTGCAATGAGAATTAGATCATTGGAAAAACGCCAGCGTTTGATTGTTGAAAAAATAATTGATGACGACCTATTTGAAGCTGAAATGGGAATGCTTCACGTGCCAACGAGTTCATACAGCTCCGAATATCTAAGCAGTTCCAGCTCAAGTAGGAACTCACCAAGTCCTTCCGCAGCTTCTTCATATGATCAATGTACACAACAAACAGCGACTGCAGGATTTATAACCAATGAAGAACTTCCACTTCCACACTCAATGGCTACCTACTTAGCTAACTTTAATAATATTTGATTTTTGAGGCATTTTGAATTATTTCTATGCTCTTAATTGACCAATACTACCAAATTTTCAATTATTTTTCTAATTTCATCTATTATTCATTATTATGCCTCAGTTACTATTTTGTCTTTGAACTGTAAATTTAGTTATTAAGAATACAAAATTTAAAAACAATTGTGTGTATTTATTATACATACCTGAAGATACACTTTTTTCAACAAATTGTAGATGGCTTCACATGTCTCCGGAATTTTTTTTGGCAAGAGCTAGGGGTGATATTATAGGAGGATACTTGAGACATTCGTACGATCGACCCGTTGCAAGAAACCTCAAAGTAGCTGTCAGTCTTTCATGGGGAGAAATAGAAGTTCTCATAACTGTATTTTTCTTTTGTATTAGAGGAGTTACAAGTGACAACCGTTTTTGGTAGACCTCTTCATTCATCCGCAAATAATTACGGTAATCTGAAGGATCTGAACTTAACTCTTTTAGTAATCTTGTATGAGTGTATTCATTTCTCTTTGTAAGCCAATCTTTACACCAGGTTTTGCATTTTCGCTTCTTTTTACACTTCATGGCCACTAACAAACCGACTAAAGCGATCGCGTCGTCTTCTTGTTTGCTCGCCATCTCTCGACTGAGTTAAAATCTTCCGGTTTACCGTAGCGTGTGTGTGCTCTAGCCTGCACAGGTATACCTTTCCAGTTTACTTGTGAAGGTTTACCTGACAGGTATATCATAACGTGTGTGCCGGGCCTTAGGAAATGGAGAAAGATAGTAAGGATCTCCCACTGCATGACACGATTGGGTGTGGCTAGGGAGTTGCCCACACCTGTCAGTTGCCTCTGGGGAATCTGGAGGCATCCGCTCCTGGCCATAAAACCCTTTTCTCCGCACTCCCTTGAACGGAAAACCATACCAGAATATGGTGTATATCGACATTACTAATCGTCTATAATATGAACTTTTAAGTAGCTTGTACTCTCAGTTAAAAATAAATTATCACTAGAATAAACGCCTGTACATTTTCATAGTATAAATAAATGAAAATTTGATGCTGTTCTTAGGTCTACATGCCTGTTGCCAATCCCAGCATTGCTGAATGTGGAATGTATCCTGTAGATTGTGAAGATCAGTTAATTTGCGACGTCCACACTGTCTTGCAACCACCTACAGAAGATGGAAGATCATTTTTGGCCAGAGGACCTTACAAGTATTATCATTACAAATGTGATGGAGTTAATGATGATGTACGTATAACTTGTGTAATTAATAATTTTGACTGACTAGTAATGGAGATTGTTTATTGTAGACGCAGGCCTATGCACAGGGTTTGAAAGTGGGAGGTGTTCTTGTAGGGACTAAGCTATATCAATGTTGCCTTCAGTTTCTCAATGAACACAATTTTATGTTACAACCCAGTTATAAAAATATTCAAACTACCACTAAACAACATCACTTTTTAGAGGATAATTAAAACAGACTGGCAGTTTGTTTATAATTTTTAAAATGATGTTTGGTTGTGTTCGTTGCAACTTTATGAGAGTTGAGGTGTTTAACCCCCAAAAGCCCATCCCGTGTTCACGGTCCTGTGTTGAAAGATTCAAAAAACAGTTAACAAATTAATAAAGCTATTTTGTTTTCATCATCTATAATTTTCAAATTTTAATGAACTTCTTTGTGTGTCAGTACATTTAGTTTCAAGTAGGAGTACACTGGTAGCATGTAGTTTGCGGGAAGTGCAGGGCTGGGGCTGCGGCTACAGGACGTGTCAGACGTTGTGCTCCTGGGTGAGGGAACAGCTGCTGGCCAGCCAACAAGTCCCTCGAGTGCCCAGCCTCCGGCAGATCCAGGACATTCTCGTTGGACTGGAGGACAAGCCTTCACAGTTCGCCGGCTCCAGGGACTGGATCGGGAGTGTTGAAGTATGCACCATGAATTATCTCTATGAAAATTGCTTTATGAAATGGTATTCAACTGAATTAAAAGTGTTGTGTTTGCATTGTATTTGCATTTTGGGGTAGGGGGTTGAATAATTGGGTTTTGGCATAAACACTGCTAAACATGTAGATGTACCATAATGTACAAGAAAGAACAAAAAAAAACTATACCTGTAAAATTAGAATATTTAGATGCAAGCTCAAGGTATACATACCAGTCACGTGGTTGGTCCGGAAATTGGTATGGTTTTCACTCCTCTTTGGCAGCACAGTTAGTCTGTGATCTCGCCTCTATGATGGGCACAAGCTCCTGACCAAAGCAATACTGTCTAGTTTCATATCTTTCAGAAAGGTTACTGCTCTGAAACATCAGGCTGTAATGTGCTGTGGCTGTTGGACGCAGCCTCAAGACAAGCAGGGTGTCCACCCACAGGGAAAAATCAGGGAATTTTATGTGACAGGGAAATGTTGGGGAATTTTCACCTGAGTCATGGAAATAATTTGCTACCTACAAAAGTTGTTAGTTGTGTTCAGTTTTTAAGTTTGTGAATTGGCAGTAATACATTTTTGCCAAGTAACATAGGGCCTATATATACAAAATGAAGCATTTTTGTGTTCGTAATGGGTACGTGTAAAGTCTACAGCGTATAATGCAAGAAATTAGATGGGCTGAATAAAATGTTGGTTCTGCTTGCTTGGTCTGTTGCAGTGTAATTCAATTCTGATTTACTGATAGCATATTTGTTCTGTCAGCAGTAGAAAAATATGGTATTGGAAGGTCTTTATTCTGAAAATAGGTCAGGGAAAATTGTTAGATTCTGCTTGGAAAAGTCGGGGAATTCCAAAATGGAATTTCAGTTGACACTGTTTAAGTATTAAAGTTATAACAGGATGTCCACCCACAGGGAAAAGTCAGGGAATTTCGTATGATGGGGAAAATTCAGGAAAATGTCAGGAAATTTTCACCTGGACCAGGGAAAATGTAAATAATTGCTACTCTGCAAAAAATTGTTAGTTATGTGAATACAGAATAACGTAATTGTAAGCATATGCATTTTAAAATTAAAATTTTTAAGTTTGTGAACTGGTACATCTTTGCCAAGCAACATAGGGGCCTATACATACCAAATAAAGTATTTGTGTGTTTGTAATGTAACGTTGCCCTGCGTCTGGGCCGCCATGTTTGTAACGTCGCAGCCGGCAGAAGTGGCAACTGGAAATTACAGCTCGGTTTGCTCTATCGGTAGAGACATGGAACGTGAAAGGCGCCAAATAATAAAATAAAGTCAAGTCTCTGTTTATTTACTGTAATTGTATTTAATATTCAAAAGAAACAACTCACACACAAGCTTCAGATATGCAGAGTCCCGAACAGTCAGTTTCACCAGACAAACAAGTAAAAAGCAGTGCCACAGTAGTATAAAGTTTGCCGGTGTGGGGGATATTTGCCACCTTGATGTGTCATCTTTGGGGACTGGTTGTCTACTGTCTTGCTTTGCGCTGTTCTGCTTTTGCTCGCGAGTGGTAGGCACACAGGGTATAAGTCACCCAGTGCCTACCACCACTCCTCGCCCCTGGGTACCAAAATAGTGACCAAATAAGGGCATGGCGTGGGCCGGAATACCTCTCCCCACGTCATGCCTAGCTGTGTCGTAGTAAAATTGTAATCAAACTTGTAAAACAGAAACTGTCGACTGCAGTTGGGAAGCTTCTATCTACTGATGCTGACGCGAACAAAAACTAAGATTTCAGAAAAGGCAAACGTATGCCCAATAAATATATGTACTAGCAATACTTTGAATCCTGACTAAATATTATAAAGCCTCGCAAAACNTGTACTAGCAATACTTTGAATCCTGACTAAATATTATAAAGCCTCGCAAAACAAAAGAAAAAAGAACCAAGTATCTCTATAATTATTATTACTGCATCATTACAGTAATAGGCACAAGTGTGAAGACAGTAGCGTGCATCACGAGAAAATNCTCTATAATTATTATTACTGCATCATTACAGTAATAGGCACAAGTGTGAAGACAGTAGCGTGCATCACGAGAAAATTATATGGGCTCAATAAAATGTTGGCCCTGCTTGCTTGGTCTGTTGTTGTGTAATTTAATTCAACTTCGTTGATATCATATTTGTTCTGTCAGCAGTGGTAAAATATGGTATTGGAAGGTTTCGGCCCTGAAAATAGGCCAGGGAATATGGTATGATTCTACCTGGAAAACAGGGAAAAGTCAGGAAATTCCAAAATGGAATTTCACTGGACACCCTGACAAGGCACCATCGACCATGGTTTAGAGAGTTGGGCCCCTTACTTAGCACGCATGGGTTGCCAGCTGAATCCAGTAGCCATACGACTGCATCGCCTTCCAGATTCTCGTGCTTTTTTGCTGACGATGCAGTTTGGATGGCTACGGCAGCCGTGCCCTTATCTTTGGAGAGGGGGGCAATAGGCCCACAGCATAAATACTCTGTGTGTCTGTCGCCTGGAAGAAATGTAACAACAAGCAGCCAAGGAAGACGCATCGTGCGTGACGAATATCGCCCACACCGGCAAGCACCCGTGACCGCTAAATCTTTCAACTTCATTCTTCATTCTTTTCTAATAATCTAATAAATTCTTTCCGGCGGTGTGGGAGGTCGATAGGTTGCCAGGAGGGAACTGACGTCCCTCCTGCCTTCGTAACTTTTTCTTGCGATGCAAGTTTTAATGACGTAAATGATCAATAAACCGCTGCGGCGCTGCTACTTTTTCTATTTGCCTGTGAAACCTGTTTGTACTCTGCATACCTGAAGATTGTATGTGAACTGTTTGAATTGATTGATAAATAAAAGTATAGAACAAATAAACCGGAACATGACTTTATTTGTTTGGCGCCTTTAAAGTTTCATGTTGCTACCAACTGGGCTAACCGAGCTGTAACTTCCATTTGTCATACCGTGACGAGGAATGTTAAAAATAGATTCCCTGCTCAGCCACGACATACTATAGTAATAGGTGAGGAGCAGGTCCAAACATTTTCTTATATAACTATCAATCGCTGAGAGATATAACTGACAGCATCACATGAGTGCACTAAGTTGACAGGTATCCACTAAGCAGTACGTCATCCACATGGCTACTGTGCTTTACGTAACAGCTGAACAGCACGTAAAAGAGATAAAACTAGGTGATGACTGTCCACAGTATGTGTGTAGCTAAGTGAAGTGGAGAGAATTTTGCCTTGCACTCCCTGCCCATCAGGCAACATAGCAGTGGAAGCTATCCACTGGATTGCGATGTTTTTCTCGTGTCAGCCACCACTGTACAACATGGCACACCCTAGGACTTTGTTGTATCATTTGTATCAGAACTCATCAGTTTCAATCTGTATTTTCTCATGCGAGACTAATAAATAATGAGGTAATTTTTATTACAGTTACAGATACAACAAAAACAAAAACATGGGCAAAATATTGTGGACTTAAAAATATATGTTTATATATATATTTTTTTTGTGTCCTGACAGCCCTTGTTTTTAAATATTTTATCTGAAAAGTAAGCTCCGGCTAAACAAAAATAAATCCAAGGTTGAAGGGATACTTCCTAACATTTAATTAAATGTGGAACTGAGTTGTTCTTATGATTCAGTGTTCTAATAATACAGATGGAAATATTTTCTTGGTTCAAGAAAAATTCAAACTTTGAAATATATATTACCATTTTAAAAACAAAGTGTTTTTATTTTTGGCTATTATTTATAATAATTTCACATTTAGTGTGATGCTATGTTGTGTACGGAGAATACCTTCACCAGCTTTCACGCAGCAGGTGTGACTATAGGCTGTTCGCGGTACAGTCAGCACTTTTAAACCCGGGGTTACTTTTTTCTATCGGCCATTTTTTATCCTTCCGCCACTTGTTAATGTAAACACTGCCATGCGAGTAATAAACACAGGATATACATTTCATCATAATCAAAACCAAAAGTCTAAGGCCATAATGAAATTGATTTATTGGCAGTACTTCACAGAACTTTATCCTACACTGATTCAGTATTACTGAGTGCCTGTTAATTTACTCAGAAAGTTGTGGATGATGGGCCTATTGTAGTTGCATTGTGTCTAGCAAATACTGGTACCTATCAGTTGTGACATTTTATAGAACCATATTTTACAGTTTAACATTTTGTTTGTATTTGTGAGGTGTTTTGCCATAAGATTATTTTTAACATGTGTATTGTGTATATACTAAAACTTCATGACAACATAAAATATGTAGTGTTTTGCAAGTATTTCATATACTGAAATAATGATGAAACAAATATTTTTTTATTTCCATGGTTGTTTGAGTGCTTAGCAAATACATTATAACCTTATTGTCGCGACTCTTTTTATTGTTTCTTCGTCCCCTATATTACTCGTTTTTGAGTAATCGTAAAAAATTTGGATTCAAGAAAGTAAAAAATTTGAGGGATATCAGCCCAAAAATACATTTGTTGCATTTCTTGTGGCTAGCACTGTACTGCAAGCAGCACATATCTTAAAAATAAATATCTTCCTCCCTAGGCTGTCAGCGCTAGCCAATACCCATTGACTCTGCTGCCAATCCCCTCTTCCTCGGACGGCTGAGTGTTCCCATGCTGCGGAACTGTGAACTACCGTTATGCCTACTCGTCTTGCCATTTTGAGCTAGCTTGCTTGCAGATGCACTACCTTCTGTCTAGAGATCAGCAAGCCTGGTATTTTTAGTTCAAGCCAAGTTCGAGTAACCCTCCTGACAAGTTCCGAGCTCCAGGCTCGACCTCTTTTTTTACATACAAAAATAAGTTTTATAATAAAAATAATCTGAGTTCATATCTGCAGTTCTGAGGAATAATTTTTNTTTTTTTACATACAAAAATAAGTTTTATAATAAAAATAATCTGAGTTCATATCTGCAGTTCTGAGGAATAATTTTTAACTGTAACACACTAACCTTTTAAAATATTGTTTTGCGAATTAATGTATTATTTTATAGCAAACATTTAACAAACTGTCTCATCAGGTGCCACATTTTTAGGTACATTTGTATGTATTTTAGCCTGGTTTTAAGCTAATTTTTCTGTTAATCAGTGTTCATATCTCCATTTCTGGGGAATCCTTTTTACCACAACTTGCGTACCTTTTAAATGTTTATGTTCCGTAAACTGTTAAATAAATTTAGATACGGGATTTGAGGAGAAGCATTAATACAAGGCATTATCGGGAGAGTCGTTTAATGAGCTCTATACACAACAACACGAGACACGTGACTGAGCGGGAGGTACCTTACCGAACAGGTTATGTTACAAAATTCTGATATTAACAAACAATGTGGTTTATTTCGTCAACAGTAAAAAAAAGTGTTATTTGTTGCCAGCCAAATGACGTGACCTAGATATAGAAGCTCAAATTTTTTCGAGCCTGAAAAAATATTTTGTGCTGAGCATGAGCTAAAAAAAAGTATTCAGCTCGAGCTTTATTTTTAAGTCTGTATTTGCAGATATGTATTTATTTTTATCTTTGCTTGTTATTACGACTTGGATTCGTGTGTGAGTTTTACCGTTCTCTTGGTTTTTATTACTATTTGTTTACAACTTATTAAACTCAGATTTGTGGAATTCGATTTGGTTTGGTTTTGTGAACAATTGATAACGACCCACGCAGTTTTCAGCATATCTCGTTGGCTAGTGATCAAAAACTGTGGCTGAGATAGCTTGCACTCCAGTAACAGTTTTCATAATGCACCGTTCATGCATACATAGAGAAGAGGGGATTGGACCTGCTTTCAGCCCAGATGCAGCGACAACCCCTCCACAGGATCTATTCACCCCTACTTTGTTGATCACGAGAAGGAGGATGTTAGGATGCCATGCTGGTTGCTAGGCAACCATCCTTTTTCTTGCCTGCCATGTAAGGAGTGGAAACGAGGTCACGTTGGTTGAGTCAAAAACAGCTGAAGGGAGCAGCCATAGCTCATTCTTCCACGTCAGATGTACCTTTGTACCATAGCAATAACTGTGGCGTACATAATTTATGATATATGTGTGTCCTTTGAAGTAATTAATATTTCATTGTAAAAAGTGTGAATTTTGAGAGACAGCAGCAAACAAGTACAGTCACTTTGATTTGTTTCTTTATGACCTAAAATAATTATTACCTCAAAACCACATCTTCTGGTTTTCAGGGCTGTGGAGTTGGAGTCAGTTAAAACATAGCGTCTCTGACTCTCTAACTGTCTCTTGGCTGACATTTTTTTTTTTCCCTGCAATTAGCTTGGTATTTTGATTTTGGTAGCTACATACTACTAATACAATTAACTTTAGTAATGTTTATTTCAAAGCATTGAGACTGCTGTAAGNTTTTTTTTTTCCATGCAATTAGCTTGGTATTTTGATTTTGGTAGCTACATACTACTAATACAATTAACTTTAGTAATGTTTATTTCAAAGCATTGAGACTGCTGTAAGAAATACTTTTAGGGTAATTGAAGTTCTTGCACTTGGCTTTTATTTGTTTTTGTTTTTGTTTTCTCCACAAATCTTCAACTAGAAAACCTGGTTTGTTTTTCGTTTTGTTTTTGATAATATGTTTTTCGTCCACTGCTGCAAATTAGCTCTTGTCCCCACCTGGTAAAATGATTAGTATCCATTGAACACACATTGCAAAAACACAATCTTTAATACCACATCACATCAAAATACTGTATGACCTAATTGTCCCATTCACATCAAATAATTTGGCTGACCGACGTAAAAATACATGTTTTCCAGTTACATATGAACAAAAAATTGTTTTGAATTGATTTTATTTGCACAAAATGCTAGAAGTTGATTTTCAAAAGCATTTTTGTTATTTTGTATTTTATATTTGGTTCTTGTTGAAAACGTAATGTGAAAGTACAAAATACGCTATATCTCAAAACTCGAACTTGATTCTCTCCATGATGTTTGTTAACACATCTCTGTTAATGAACAAAAAACACTTTGTTGCAGAAAAAATCGTGCTTTAACCAATTTCGTAGGATTTTTGCATATATCAATATTCTTCATTTTTGCGTTATTTGTGTGCTATTTTAATTCAATTTGTTACATGCGTATGTTGAAAAAATTTCTTAGATTACTCCCGTAAGATATAGCTACTTTTTGTATGCATTGCGTAATAAATTTCAGTATTTGTTTAATGGAAAGCATTTTATTATATTACTACATCAAGTAAAGAACTAATTTTTGTATTGACTGAATATATACATTATTGCATACTTACTTACATTAGAATTTAAAAATTTTATTTGGTAAAAATTTTATGTAAAGTTCAAATGTGTATTATTTTGTAAAATTCAATGATTTTTCATTCACCCAGTGATGGTAGATAGAGGTATGTTAAAATAGCAAATTCTATAAATGCTAAATTTTTCAATAAATGCTATAATTTGCAAAATTTTCAAAAAACCTATCCTAAAGGATGACTCCAAAAATAAGACACCCTGAAGAAAATTACCTCAACTAAGTTTTTTCAATTCAAGATGCCTTCCAATATACCCTGAAATAGACTCTAAAATGAGATGCCTCTAAAATAATCTCACATTAAAACAACATTTTCCCCATCCCGAAAGAAATGTCTATGAAAGAAAAGTAAACTTTCCTGTTTTACTTTGGTATAGGAAAACAGTACTTCAAAATATTTGGGAATGTATTTTAGCAGACTGTTTATTTTGGTTTTTAATAAATATTTCAAATATCTTTATATGTGTTGACATTAAAACAAAAAGTTAAACACTGTGCTTTTATTCATAGGAAAAAAATGTTAAATTATATTCTACACCTACTGCATACATGATAATTATACAATTGTTAATAACATCTGTATAGTATGCTAAACTTCAGATGCAGTAAAAGAAAAGGAAGCCACATATCCCTCCTTCCCTCCCTTGTGTATGTTTTTCTGATTATGAAGCCCTACCAGTTAATCATATGCAATGCATTAACATGAATTATTACACTAAGAAAATATATCAACTGCAAATTTCTTATGGAAATATATCAGCCAACTGTAAATTAAGGGGGAAACAATTGCTATAATTTGTTACTGTTTGTCATGAAATATGCTACAAAATGCTAAAAGTTCCATTTCAAAATGCTATTTTCCTGTACCTCTAATGATACATATGTTTTGGGTTTTGACTTTTAAGTCGAGGCGGAGTCGGAGTTGAAGTCGGACAGCAAAAAAACTGACGAGTCAAACATTTAGTTTACCATCTCCACAGCCATGCTGGTTTTCCTGTAAAATTTCACTTGCACTTCCCATGAGTAATGCAACACTCAGGCATGTTGCTTGGGCATTATTGGCAACAAAGGGATGTGATATATACCCTTACACAAAATTAGTTTATTCAAAAGAATTGTGTGTATTGAAATAAATAACATTTTAATGACTAACCTGTAATTTTCCAGCAACTGAAAATGATCTTGTAATGACGCAATATTCTGAATTTTTCGGGACTCGGGTGTAAAATTCTTTCGTGTTTGTGAAGCTTTGAGACAGCTTCGTATTATTTNAATTAGTTTATTCAAAAGAATTGTGTGTATTGAAATAAATAACATTTTAATGACTAACCTGTAATTTTCCAGCAAGATACCACTGAAAATGATCTATTGTATAAAGTTAGGATAACTATATTTTTTCAATATGACACACACACACACATGCGCAATGTCCCAAAATGATTACCAGGATTCCAAATGTGTAATGAATTTAGATACAGAAACCACGCTGACATACATACTTATAGAGGCTGTTCACTGTAAAATCAGCACTTTGGAAAGACCTACTGAAGATCTACTTGTATGCAGATTGTGTATTCTTCCACCTTATGTAAAATTAACATTGCCACGGCCCTCATCACTTTATCCATGCGTCAGTCAGGTGGAATTGTGGAATTATTAGAAAAGTTACAAATGTGGTAATTTTTACGCTTCGATGAATAAAAACAGAAAGCTAAAGAAATAATTTAAGTTATCACCAATGGTTACCTGACACTTTTTATTCCACATTCAGATGGAACTACTTTCCATCAATCATTACTAACTTTACTGGGCACCTGTCACTCATTGTGCCCGTTAAAATATGTGCAGGTATTAGCAGGGATGATTTTTTAAGGTTGATTTCAGAAGTGCTCACTTTATCGCAAACAGCCTTTAACTATCATGTTTGCCGTAATGGTACTTTACACGGACGCGTGCTGAAGTTTTAGCCTTAGGCCTATCAAAGTATATTACATTGTTGTACCATAGTGTGTTCTTTATGTGACACAGGCAATCAACATTTGTTTAAATTAACTTCTTGTTAAAAGAGAGGTTATGAACTTAAATCCCCAGTAACAGTATACAACCTTAATGTAATTAAGAATATAACGATGGCTGNTAAAAGAGAGGTTATGAACTTAAATCCCCAGTAACAGTATACAACCTTAATGTAATTAAGAATATAACGATGGCTGTATAGTTACCACCTAGGCATTTGGGCGATTATTTAAATATGCCTATAATAAATTCAAAGTAATTAGTGCAATAATTTTGATTGCCAGAGATAGACATCCTGTGAGAAGGAATAAGTCGTTACCTATTTGCAAGAACATTCCAAGGAATAAATAGTGTGAAAGTAATGTAAAATATTATAACCCCGTGGAAATTTGGAATTGAGTAATTCTTTAATGTACCTGTATTAAATTTAACGTAATATATTTCTGTGCATTAAAAATTTTATTTGTTAACATTTGAAGCAGAGTATCTACTAGCATTTGTTTTGTTACCGGGCCAGGAGATGCGACCCTGTGGCTTTAAGAGGGGTCCACTGAGGCAGTCGCCATGTTAGTGACGTCAGACACCCGCCAGCTGGGAGGGTATATAAGCCGGTCGCCAGAAGGGCAGCGGAGAGTGCATGTCGGGGAGTCAATCCCAAAGTGAAATCCCAGCACTTACACGCTCTCCGCACCCACTCACATTGCCATCAACCACAGGCCAAAATATGCTTAGTATCGCTACCACTAACCCATCCTCCTTGCCCGGGGGCCAAAACACACTCAGAGGCAATGGAGAATATCCTTCCTTTCTTTCAACGTTGTTCTGCTACTCAGGGGTCGAAACACACTCAGCTATAGCAGGACGCAACTCACAACCTCCTGTCGGTAGGATCGGGGACATAATACACTCAACCACCATCAACCTATATCTGGGCACAGGGGCCAAAACACGCTCAGTTGCTATCCCTCCACCTCCTACTCCAACCACCAGGGTGCAGGCATATGTGGACATTGGGAACTCACCCCACGCCCTCACTAGAGTAAATGCCAGTTGTCGCATGCGCTGCTGTCCGCTTCCGGTCTTGTAAACTTTGCTCATTGCTATGTGGTCGCAGAGTTAAGCAGATAGGGTGTTCCTCACACACTCCTGTGTTTGATTTGTATTCAAGTGTATAGTAATGCATACGTCAGTGATAACCCTGTGTAATTTTCAAACACATGTAATTTGTACTAGTTGCAAGAAGCAGCAAATAAACCCAGTCAACCTACTTTCGAGTATGATTCCTCATGTCAGCTNTGCAAGAAGCAGCAAATAAACCCAGTCAACCTACTTTCGAGTATGATTCCTCATGTCAGCTACTCCGCCCTCCTATGTACTTGCGCTAAGGAAACGCTTAAAGGAGAAAGCTAGCTCTGAAAGACATGCCGCTTCTCGGCCTGAAATCGACACCACTCTTAACTTTTTCTACAATCACGGACAGCATCTTCCATCACATTAGAGGGGTTTGCCAAAACTTCAGTAAATAACAAGGCCATCCAGCCTACCGCTTCCACTACGTCTAAACATGATGTCAAGCTTGAAAAAATCAGGAGATATTACGAGAGGCTGCTGCCCCCTCTCATCGCGCCCATCAAGACTCCAGAGGACGACCGTCCACTCCTCTCACACCCCAGCGTGTAAGGCAGTTACTCCGAGAGTTATTCTAGCTCCAGCTAGCACCCTTTGCCTCAGCTTCTGTGTGTGGTATGCCAGAATTTGATTTACCTGGTGCACGTAAAAACTCACGGGCAGGTACCGCCCCCTGATGCTCATTAGATAACCGTGACTATTCCTTGGTCCCTTTACTTTTCTCATTCGCAGGAAACCATTACTCTGTTACCCCAACCAGGACTCCTAGGGTTGGATACACCTAGGCCACCTGCCCTAGGTGCAGGTACAGTAACAGACATCAGCAACACTTTCAATATGGGTACCTCAAGTGACACGTAAGATGTACAATTAAAACTCGTGCTTATGCCATACATTCTGCAATATTTGGGGAGTGACACCTGCAATTGCTTGAACTATGCATACATGCAACCTGGTGAGCTAGGCATCGCTGGCAGACCCAGGCACTTACTGGAGGGGCGACAGTTCAAGTGACAACTGCCCTAGTATTGCCCAGGAAGACAAACTTCCTAAGCTGCATTTTGAAACAAAAGGTCAGGTTGAGGATGGCCGTTGGTTATCCTTGGAAGAGTCTTACTAGGAGAGGTGATGAAACAGGAAATAACGGGAGCAAGAAGGACAAAGAATAGAGTGCTGGAAGAGACAACTCAACCAAGTCAGATTTATGCCTGTTTTATTGATTGCTCAATCAAACATACATAAACCAGCTTGTACCCTGACTAGGGCCTGAAGGGCCGAGTCTAGGTTGCCAACTGGTAATTGACCTAGTCTCGGAAAACGCAGCAGCGCGCGGGAGGTGAGGGTGACCTTAAATCAACGGTACTCGTACTCTAGTCAACTGCGGGTTAGCTACAAGGTGGCTGGAAGCGCAGCAGGCTTTGGTGTGCTGGCGGGCAGTGAGGCAGCATCATGCAGAGTAAAACTCTCGACAGTGCAGCAAATGGCAGTGACAACTTGAAGAAGTCGGTTGACTCTCTGGCAGAGTGACGTTCTGCGAAGGTAGATGCGGTGTCTGGTGGCTCTCGGGCAGCGTGACGTTCTGCAACTAGACTAGCGCAAGACAGCCTCGAACTGAGGACTGCGAGTCCTATTTATACGCTGCGCACAGGGCCAGCGCAGGGTTTGTGGGGTGTGATGAGAGAGAAAATGCAGAGAGAAGAGATGGCCAAAGATGGCAGAGGTAGCCGAAGCTGGCGGCGAGTTGCCCTTTCGCTGCCAAAGGCTGGAGAAGTAGAGAGCGGCGACGTGATGCAAAGCGGGTTGCAGTGCAGCAGGTGGCAACAGCTGGGCAAGCCAACTCTGGGCTTGAAGGCATGCTGTAGCGTGTACGGCGTAACGGCTCTTAACAGCTCTTCTTAGGAGGGGACCACGGCTGTGGCGGGGCTAGATGAGAGAATCACGTCNTAGACTAGCGCAAGACAGCCTCGAACTGAGGACTGCGAGTCCTATTTATACGCTGCGCACAGGGCCAGCGCAGGGGTTGTGGGGTGTGATGAGAGAGAAAATGTAGAGAGAAGAGATGGCCGAAGCTGGTGGCGAGTTACCCTCTCGCTGCCGAAGACTGGAGAGGTAGAGAGTGGCAACGTGATGCAAAGCGGGTTGCAGTGCAGCAGGTGGCAACAGCTGGGCAAGCCAACTCTGGGCTTGAAGACATGCTGTGGCGTGTACGGCGTAACGGCTCTTAACAGCTCTTCTTAGGAGGGGACCACTGCTGTGGCGGGGCTAGATGAGAGAATTAAGTCGCTCGTGGTGTGTCAACCGCAAAGAAAAAATCCAAAGAAGAGCCAAGTGGCCCATGAGATAGGACCATCTTTTCGAATTGATTGACTGGGAACTGCTTTATGGAGACATTCCCATACAATTGTTCTCAGTGGGGTGGGGCTACACGTCCTGGAACTGCAGTATGGCATAATTCCGAAGCATGTCTGCTTAACACATTGCCACAGTTTTTTTTTGTGAATGAAGAAAGGTTCAATGACTTCCTCATTCATTAATGCACAATACACACATTGAACTTAGGACTGTCCCAGATATGCTCCTTCGTGACAATAGACGTTTCCTATCCTGAAATACATGCATTGTGATTATTAACAATACTGTATAAATGAAATGTCGCTTAAAATACATGGAAAAACTTATACTTATTTTAATTATTATTTTCATCATTTGATGGTCTAGATCGGAGATACCAGTCATATNTGAGATAGGACCATCTTTTCGAATCGATTGACTGGGAACTGCTTCATGGAGACATTCCCATACAATTGTTCTCAGTGGGGTGGGGCTACACGTCCTGGAACTGCAGTATGGCATAATTCCGAAGCATGTCTGCTTAACACATTGCCACAGTTTTTTTTGTGAATGAAGAAAGGTTCAATGACTCCCTCATTCATTAATGCACAATACACACATTGAACTTAGGACTGTCCCAGATATGCTCCTTCGTGACACTATACGTATTTCCTATCCTGAAATACATGCATTGTGATTATTAACAATACTGTATAAATGAAATGTGGCTTAAAATACATGGAAAAACTTATACTTATTTTAATTATTATTTTCATCATTTGATGGTCTAGATCGGAGATACCAGTCATATGTAATTTGAGATTGTAAATTTGTTTACCTAACCTAAAAACCATATGTGGATGCAGTAAGAATTATTTATTTATTTTGACAATGTTTCAATGTAGGTTAGAAGTTTATTAGCCATTAGAACTGTCAGTTCCATTTGTTTACATGCAATAGGAAGTTATTATTTTAAAATAAGAACTTTTAAAGAAATTAATTTTTCCTTTAGAGAGAAAGTTGTCAACAATTTGTTATGTGCAAAATTGCATTTTGTAACTATGCGAGGCGATACTAGCTAGCCTATGAAAGGAAATGTTTTTTTTAAATGCTATATTGTTGAAAGTTTTATTTTTTCTGGGAATGTTTTAACTGATTAAAGAAGGTTAAGCCATATTGAAATTTTTGCTAGGACTGTGGTTATCTGAGGTAACCATACAGCTAGTAATTTGATGTAATTTATTGCTAAATGAGTCCAAATTGCAACAAAACCAGGCATGTACGTTGGTACAAAGACGGGGTAATATTTTTTAAGTCTAGAAGAAACCTGTGTTCGGATGACAGCCATGCTTTTTAAATGTTACTTATGGTTCCCCTTCCGCGTTCATATCAAGTGAGTGTGCTAAGACTGTTGTGTGCACATATAAACCCGTGAGCTTATTTAGGGAAGAAATGCAGACACAGAAGAGGAACAAGTACAGCAGCGGAGACGTCAGCATTTTGATTTTACGTGTGCTGGTTCGACTAGATGCTATGTCAACGACGATCAGCATTTTCATGTATAGATAAGTCTGAACAATCTCAATAGCGTGGAGCCCNTAATTTGATGTAATTTATTGCTAAATGAGTCCAAATTGCAACAAAACCAGGCATGTACGTTGGTACAAAGACGGGGTAATATTTTTTAAGTCTAGAAGAAACCTGTGTTTGGATGACAGCCATGCTTTTTAAATGTTAGTTATGGTTCCCCTTCCGCGTTCATATCAAGTGAGTGTGCTAAGACTGTAGTGTGCACATATAAACCCGTGAGCTTATTTAGGGAAGAAATGCAGACACAGAAGAGGAACAAGTACAGCGGCGGAGACGTCAGCATTTTGATTTTACGTGTGCTGGTTCGACTAGATGCTATGTCAACGACGATCAGCATTTTCATGTATAGATAAGTCTGAACAATCTCAATAGCGTGGAGCCCTCTTTAATTAAAAATTTTATTCTGCACCACTATTATTATTAATTTTTTCTTCTTCTTCTTCTTCTCAGTTTGCACAAACTTCACCACAAATACTATGTATGATTGAGAAATGCTTATTATTAATTTATTTTCCATGTTCAGACGTAAATATTGGCTAGTTAATGTCAATATCAATCTCTATGTAAGTTGTTGATTGGTAAATTAAACCTATCCAAGTATGTTTATTAATTTAAAGTATAATTTTATTTTTTTTAATGCACAGTTCTATTTGAATATGTATATAATCTGCCCGCTCATCCTATTATTCTCAAACAATGCTTCATATATTTTATTAAATCATTGAGGGAATCAGAGCTGCCACTATTTCATTTACAGTAGTTATTCAGAAGCTAGTTGTATTTCTTTTTGTTNTGCTAAGACTGTAGTGTGCACATATAAACCCGTGAGCTTATTTAGGGAAGAAATGCAGACACAGAAGAGGAACAAGTACAGCGGCGGAGATGTCAGCATTTTGATTTTACGTGTGCTGGTTCGACTAGATGCTATGTCAACGACGATCAGCATTTTCATGTATAGATAAGTCTGAACAATCTCAACAGCGTGGAGCCCTCTTTAATTAAAAATTTTATTCTGCACCACTATTATTATTAATTTTTTCTTCTTCTTCTTCTTCTCAGTTTGCACAAACTTCACCACAAATACTATGTATGATTGAGAAATGCTTATTATTAATTTATTTTCCATGTTCAGACGTAAATATTGGCTAGTTAATGTCAATATCAATCTCTATGTAAGTTGTTGATTGGTAAATTAAACCTATCCTAGAATATTTATTAATTGAAAGTATAATTTTATTTTTTTTAATGCACAGTTTTATTTGAATATATAATCTGTCCGCTCATCCTACTATTCTCAAACAGTGCTTCATATATTTTATTAAATCATTGAGGGAATCAGAGCTGCCACTATTTCATTTACAGTAGTTATTCAGAAGCTAGTTGTATTTCTTTTTGTTGTAGTATGTTGATTTACAGTTCTTATTGGTGGTCTCATATCTGCAGTGCCGTATTTCTACTCGTATGTCTGCAGTGTTAGCCGGGCAAGAAACTCCCACGAGACATACACTATTTATTGTTACATTACAGGCTTCTTCAGAAAATACTGTTTGGTGCAAGAAACGTTCATTTTCTGGAATGTGGTGAAACATGGTGTTAACATATTGTTCACGCCATCCAAAATCCTCTGGTTTCTAATGGTGCACAATTTGAACATTGTATGTATGCAATTTNAGCTGCCACTATTTCATTTACAGTAGTTATTCAGAAGCTAGTTGTATTTCTTTTTGTTTTAGTATGTTGACTTACAGATAGTTGAACAGCATTTTCCTAAGTATCTGCCAGGTGGTATAGCAGAAGTTTAAGTTTGGTAAGTTCTTATTGGTGGTCTCCTATCTGCAGTGCCGTATTTCTACTCATATGTCTGCAGTGTTAGCCGGGCAAGAAACTCCCACGAGACCTACACTATTTATTGTTACATTACAGGCTTCTTCAGAAAATACTGTTTGGTGCAAGAAACGTTCATTTTCTGGAATGTGGTGAAACATGGTGTTAACATATTGTTCACGCCATCCAAAATCCTCTGGTTTCTAATGGTGCACAATTTGAACATTGTATGTATGCAATTTTGGATGATTGCATAACACTGTGCAGTGTAGTCTTTGGTACCTCGAGCTGATGTGATGCTAGTAGCACTGATTTGTTTAGAGATCTGGTAAAGGCTGAGCAACTGTTGTCCACAATCTGTCGAGATGCTGATGTTTGCCTACTGCATTTTCCTTTTTCAACTATGTCTGTAGTTAGAAACTTTTCAATCCATGACTTTATCAACTTGACAGCCCGCAGCTGTTTCCCATACTTAGTTCTAAAATTTTGGTGCACTTTGGTTAGTAATTTAGTCTGTGAGCCACACAACACACTGTGCCCTTTCCCGTTCTGATGCCATTGTATTGACTTGGTATAGCAGCTATGTTCCTAGTGCTGGAATTGTGATTTGAAACACAGTCGTATAAATATGACAGGTAAAATGATTTGCTTTTCTTACAAAACATTATGGTAATAAATACTTCTGGACCAAACGTGGTTTCTGTTTTGCAATATTCATTACAAAGTTATAATAATTTAAAATCGGGGTAATTATTTTGGGACATCAAAGTACATCACAAAGTGATGGTCAGCAATATTCACTAACCTCATTAAGTATTTCGGAAAATGTAATTATAATAANCCTGTGAGCCACACAACACACTGTGCCCTTTCCCGTTCTGATGCCATTGTATTGACTTGGTAGCAGCTATGTTCCTAGTGCTGGAATTGTGATTTGAAACACAGTCGTATAAATATGACAGGTAAAATGATTTGCTTTTCTTACAAAACATTATGGTAATAAATACTTCTGGACCAAACGTGGTTTCTGTTTTGCAATATTCATTACGTTATAATAATTTAAAATCGGGGTAATTATTTTGGGACATCCTCAAAGTACATCACAAAGTGATGGTCAGCAATATTCACTAACCTCATTAAGTATTTCGGAAAATGTAATTATAATAAACGTATTATATATGTTTATTATGTAATAGCCTCTTTTGCATTTCTGTCCAGAGAAAATATCATTGTGACCTTGGCAATAGTAATACTTTAATGCTACTGTATTTTAAATAAATTATATACTTTGGTTTTTAAGTCTGGAATCTGGAATCGCACACATGCCCTAACATATGCTTATCGTGTTCTACACAGATACCATGCTTGTATTGTATAAATTACTGCTTAAATTTTATATGCAATAGTAAATAATTAGTTTCCAATATATTTTCAAACATGTACACGTTTTAAATACACTTTATTAACTACTTACGTCATACATTTTCACATAGTATGNTAAATAATTAGTTTCCAATATATTTTCAAACATGTACATGTTTTAAACACACTTTATTAACTACTTACGTCATACATTTTCACATAGTATGTTTGAAATCCTGTGGTACAGTGCTCTCAAGACGACCACCAGAAAGTGGCTCAATTTGGTTACAATGCCGTTAGTCTTCAACATTGGTCTTGATCCGTGTGGACACACTTTACTTGAACTACTGAAGCAGGCATATTCCACTACAACACAAGTTTCCCAAATTACATGTTATGTTGAGAAATTTGATACGATGCCATATGACATACTGTACAAAATAATTCACCAAGAACAATGTTTTGCAAGTTGTTGAGTGTTTGAAAATACAAACAAAATGTTATCAAACAATTTCTTTATCTTTTTAAAGTAAAATTTTTAATATCTCATAACATTTTGAGGGGCTGCGGTGGCTGAGCGGTAAGACTGCTTGCCTCCCACCAAGGCAAACCGGGTTCAATCCCCGGCTGGGTCAGTCCCGGATTTTCTCAAGTGGGAATCGTGCCGGACGATGCTGCTGGTCGGCGGGATCTCCCGTTTTCCCTGCCTTGCATTCCAGTGCTGCTCCTCGTCTGCTGTCAGGACCTCGTTAAAGGCCACCCAGATCTCTCAACTCAAATAAATCATTATATTTTGGTAACTTTACCAAAAAGTATGCAACTACAAAAAATTGTAGTTATTGAAAATGGTTTTACTTGCATCTCTGAATTGGGCTGTTGAGTACAAAATTATGAAGAAAGGAATAGCAAGATATGTGATACTAGGCCACCATTATTATCTCAGGAACAGTTAAAGAAGTATTTACTTGCAAGCTGGTACTTGTCGACGCACACATACAAACAGAAGTATAATACAATTTTTGTGCAGTGAGGAAGCTAGCCTAGCCAGCTAGATGTTAGGACTGTGATCCTGCACAGTCAAAATGTGTCATTTTTCTGTGTAGTTGTGACTGTCAACAATAGCCAGCAGGTAAGTATTTGTGCATCTGTCTCTTGAGATATTAAAATATAAAATAAGGTACTTGTGATATGATATGCGACTGATATCTTACATAAGACTGAAAGTTGAATTTTATTCTGTTTTTGCAGTTACGTTCTTTCTGCACATAAACAGCGGCAAAATGTGTAAATTGAGCAGGATGGTCTCCCAGCATAGCCAGGAAAACACTGCAAACACATTCATTTGATTTCACATGCACTGGTGATAATAAGTATTGAGTTACAAAAAATTTGCAAGTATGGTGGTTTGGACATAAGGTTTCCTAGAATAAAATTNTGGTGATAATAAGTATTGAGTTACAAAAAATTTGCAAGTATGGTGGTTTGGACATAAGGTTTCCTAGAATAAAATTACTCTCTGAAGAAAACTTTAAAAATAATGAAAAGCAAGATTGTGTAACATGTCTACATTCACGTTGTGTTTTATTACAATACAATTTTAAAAATAAGTAAAATCAAAGGATTATCTCGCAAAAAACTTTTATGATTAAAATGCATTTCTAAATACTGTAGTTGTAGTTTCTTTGAACTTGTCAAATGTATTACAGTACATTTTTTTGCACAGTTTAATTACAGTGTTCATGAGTTTCAACATCAGTCCTAGTATAAACACAAAGGGTGAAAATATTAAGCCACTTTTTCATTCACACAATATTTAAAAAACTTGGGTATATAACACTATTTCTGTTCATATTCCATTCATTTATTCATAAAACATCAATTCAGTTTATTATCTGTATGCATTCTTTCTATTAGTAAGACCTCCATTCCTTTATCCTTTTTATTCAATCATTTCATTAATTTTATTTATTTCCTGACGCACACACATAAATCATCGCNCACATTGTACAGATGTAAGTGCAACACAAAATTTACAATACAATTTTAAAAATAAGTAAAATCAAAGGATTATCTTGCAAAAAACTTTTATGATTAAAATGCATTTCTAAATACTGTAGTTGCAGTTTCTTTGAACTTGTCAAATGTATTACAGTACATTTTTTTGCACAGTTTAATTACAGTGTTCATGAGTTTCAACATCAGTCCTAGTATAAACACAAAGGGTGAAAATATTAAGCCACTTTTTCATTCACACAATCTTTAAAAAACTTGGGTATATAACACTATTTCTGTTCATATTCCATTCATTTATTCATAAAACATCAATTCAGTTTATTATCTGTATGCATTCTTTCTATTAGTAAGACATCCATTGATCCATTCCTTTATCCTTTTTATTCAATCATTTCATTAATTTTATTTATTTCCTGACGCACACACATAAATCATCGCNTCCATTCCTTTATCCTTTTTATTCAATCATTTCATTAATTTTATTTATTTCCTGACGCACACACATAAATCATCGCACCTGAGCATCTTGTGCTGTTTATTGCAGGCATGCCTGGTACTGGACCATTTGTATGGCACGCCATGCAAAATTCTTCACAGCAACAGAGGCCAGATCAACAAACAAACCAACAAGCTAATAGAGCATTTCCGTGATTTCGGCAGCCCTGCGATGATGGGCGGTGACCTGGATTGCTCCTCCAAGGGCATTCTGGGTGTTCACGTGTGTGATAGTTGCACGTACCTGCTAGTGGTGGTGAGTACATACGCATTTTGTTGTGTTGAGAATGCTGTGTGCTCTATGGTGTTGGCAAATGTGAATTGAAAGATTGTGTCGGCTACAGCAATAGCATGTTACCTTTAATTTGTGTCTCACTATCTTGAATATTAAATTCATCATTTGTAATCCCTCTGTACATTGAATTTAGTATTAAATCACAAATTTTCAGAATGCCTTTAATATTGACAGGTTCTAATATTCATGAATGTCAGGGGCCTCAGTGGTGCAGCAGCTAGGGCGCTATCTTCCCATTAAGGTGAACCGGGATAGTTTCCCAGCGGGAACGCTCCTGGTTTTTCGCAGTTGGGAATCGTGCCGGACGATGCTGCTGCTGATCGGCTGGTTTTCTCAGGGATCTCCTGTTTCCCCCGCCTGTGCATTGTGGCACTGTTGCAGTTCCACCTTGTACCTCCCTCATCAGCTCTCAAGACCTCATTGTTAAGAGCCGTCCAGATTTCTCCACTCCGCTCCACACTCCACTCATATTCATGAGATGTATTGTCCTGTGGATGTTATAGTAAAAATTTTCCACTTTTACAGATTGCTAAAATTACATCTTGAGCATGTACTGATTAGGGAAATTAGTTTCCTCACAAATATTTGGAAAATGTAATGTTACAAGATGCCAGCCAGGGCGTATCCGAGTTCATGAAGTCTATATCAATGTCTCTTATCTTGGTTACAGTCACTTAATTCACATCATAATTAACACACATTCAATCTGTCTATTGCCATCGTTCCAAATGTCTGTCACTCATGCATCCAGTTCAATAGTCCTGCCCGTAAATCTCTCTCTCGACTGTATCGATGCTCGTAGTCTGCAGACTTCACTCTAGCTGGTCACTCTTGCCGCGACTTGCCACTTTGCTGACTTGTTGCTTCGCTGTTTTTGTACACCAGGCTCTTAAAGTCACACAACCCTTCAAACTCGTAGACTGTCTACTCGGAGGCCCCATCGCAACTTAAGTAGAAAGTAGAAAAAGTGTTAAGATTGATTTCAGTCACCTTCATTTTATTAACCAAGTAAGGATCGATATATCACAAATTAACATTACCTTTTTACTAAAGGAAATATAGTTTATGAATGCAGTGGGAATATTTTCTGAGACAAAATTACTTGTTTTCATGAACTGTTATGTAGGTTGTTTGTTTATTACAATAATATGGCATGATATTCCTTGAACAGAGATATATTCATTATTCACAAGGCACTTGTAAATAACATTTACAGAGAGATGACAAGAAAGCAAGCTGGATAAAATTTATTATGTGTAGGAAATATATTATATCTAAGTGAGCAGTATCTATGCCCACTTAGGGGCAGATCAACCCTTGTTGAAGTCATCTCACGTCTTTAGCTGCAGTGGGAGGGGTATAGGTAAGGTGTAACAGCAGTGATGATTGTTTTACATCAGACTGCATGCGTTAAACTCCTTAAACAAGTGACTAAGGAGAGCATCCTTTGTATTTTAACTTAACTCTTACTTTCTCTGTACCCTCGTGGTAGAATTTCAAGAATTCCTAAATAGATCTTGATGAGAGTGCAACTTTAAAGAAACAGAAAGTATATACCAGGTCCATTTCCAAACTACATTGACAAAAAAATTCCACAAACAACTCAATATGAAAACTAGGAAGCAATGTNATACCAGGTCCATTTCCAAACTACATTGACAAAAAAATTCCACAAACAACTCAATATGAAAACTAGGAAGCAATGGGCAGTGTAGCAACAACAAATTATTAGATAAAAAGCTTGGACAAAACAACCATAGCAAAGAAAAATGCAATGTAAAATCAACCACAAAAAATATTTTGAAGGCATGTTTAAAGCATTTAAAAAATGTTAAATAACAANTACAGTGTAGCAACAACAAATTATTAGATAAAAAGCTTGGACAGAAAACAACCATAGCAAAGAAAAAATGCAATGTAAAATCAACCACAAAAAATATTTTGAAGGCATGTTTAAAGCATTTAAAAAATGTTAAATAACAATGTTTATTGACCAGGATACAGTATTATCCATTGTGGTGGTTTTCTGTTAGTCATTTTTGTTATATTTTAATGTATGCTAGCATCTTCATTATTTCCTATTTCCTTTTTGCCCTGTAATTAATTTTTTACTTATGTTACGCCATGGATTTAATACAGTTAAATAGTCTTATTATTAAAAATGTGGAACACTCTCTGAATACAATTTTTTTTAATACAGAATATGTTGAGGCCCACCAGAGTGTATTGTCTAATGTGCATGTTGCTAACATACTTTTTAGAGAACATAATATTTTTTTTACAAACTGTTCCTAGTATTGTAAGAAGAGGCTGCAGTGAAGTAGTGGAGATTCACTTCTAACATCTGCAATCTGACTTGTCTTGTTGGAAACGGTGACCACACTTTTGTGCCCAGGATCCGCACTTCTCTGGCCGTGCAGCCACACGACATGAACTGCAGTCAGGTGGCTGGGTGAAGTGGCAGCACTTGTCGGAGTTTGTAGACAGTTCGTTCTACAACCTGTGCCTTCCTCAACTCAGAGGACGCTCGTAAAGAACATGTTGACCAAGTTCTGTGCAGATGCAGTATGCATCAGGTTGTACACTTCAGGTAACTTTATGCTTCTCACAACTACCTTCAGCATGAAAAAAATAAACTGAACAGTCAACGTAACTTGTGAATTACTTTATGTCACAGTATGTCGACTGTCTTCGACATGTAAACATCTTCAACTGACGGGGTATAACTGAATAACTGAGAATGCAGCTTTGTCTTGAGGGGTAAAAAATAAGTGTTCAACACACAACATATGAGTCATCCATTTCCAAAACCTGTCGAGTCCACCAATTATTCATTTTAAGGTTATTTCATTATTCAGTAGTTGGCATCATGCCTCATATGTTAAGCAAAAAGGAAAGAAACAAAGTATATTACAACCCATTTAAATTTACTAACAAAAATAGGCTCCAGTTCCATAATCTGTTATGTCAGTTACTGCTCCAGTACCAGAAAGTGTTGTGTTCCTATAAGAATGCAGGAACAAAATCGGATTATCNCAAATTTACTAACAAAAATAGGCTCCAGTTCCATATTCTGTTATGTCAGTTACTGCTCCAGTACCAGAAAGTGTTGTGTTCCTATAAGAATGCAGGAACAAAATCGGATTATCCATCAGATAATAAATGCTTTGTAGAAGTTACAGTTAGAAAAACAGTTCATCCACCAATTCTGTTAAGCTAGATTTTCTCTAGTTTAAAAAGCACCTAAATTTCTTTTAAGGAGGTAATTATACATTTGTGTTGTGTTAAAAGACAAGCTTAAAAAGAGCTCATCCTCAAGTATGTAACTGTAGGGATGCCAAAATGTAAACGATCAAGAACTAATGCAAAGGATGAGCAGGTACCAACTAAGTATTTCATACCAAAACTCAACAATGGAAGTTCTACTAGGGTTCAGGTCTATAAGGCAACCTTTCTTCATGCACTTGGGGTTGGCCAAGAACGTGTTCAGTACTTAGGTAAACAATTTTATGAGGTGGGGTGTACACCTAATGAGGCTAGAGGTAGCGACAGACGATCCCATACTTACGCAAATAAAAGAAGGGCTGTTAAAGAATTTATTGCATCTCTTAACACGTGTAGAGCATCATTACTGTTGCGGAATGAATATCTACAGACAATGTGACGGTGCTGGAACAAGGTACATTCAGTATTAATATCAGCGCAGAAAATTGTATGTCCTAACATGGGGATGGATTGACGAGGGAGCTGAGGCTTACTTAGTTGATGACCCGTTCGACGTAAGTCGTCGTGGACGCTGGTACCGACGTGGCTGCGTAGCTTGGTAGGCGAGTGCAGACTGTCGGCGTGGAGGCTCTAGACTGCCCCCACCCCTCAACCTGCCGATGCCCCCCTCCTTCCAACATGTATGGATGGTGTCTAGCAACCGTCCGACGCTACCTTCGACGTCATCAAGATTTGAATGTTACTGGACTCAAACAACGAAAAACTTTCCAAGATGTTCCTCAATGCCCTGATCGTGTTTCCCGACTATAAAAGGGGTTTTCTTTCGTCTTGGGAGAGAGAATGGATAGGGACCTCATGATGAGAACATTATTACTTGGCAGAAGGTATATCCTGCCATGATTGATGAGGGCATTTTATAGTGCATGTATAGAGAAAAATTTTAAGATAAGTTTTTCTTTATATTCTGTAATTTTGCAATGTTCCATTATAATTGCAACATATTTTAAAGCCTGTTTGACTATTTGTATTTTCATAATGCTTGAATTTTTTATATGAGCAGTTTGAGAGAAAAAATAAGCCCGGAGATAAAGGAAAAGAAAACTAACAGTTTGTTGAATCATTTCTCACAATTTTGGGGGTTAATGATCTTGTATTCCAATTTATATCAGGGGATGGTTGAATTGTCACAATTTATTGCGACTGCGTTATTTGTTTGTACTCTTATTTAAACTTTGCTGCTTGAAGGTTTTTGGTAAGTCTCATTTTGCTTAAATGAGTGGAATGGAAGGAAGTGGAGTTGAAGGTCACTGTCATGGAGTGTTTCTGAAGACACACAATGATGGTGATGAACATATGTTATAACTGTCAGTTTCAAACATGTCTGAATAAAGTTTGTATTGCCATAATGACTTAAATTGAATGTTTTGCATATTGCAAACAACTTTGCCAAAACTCTAGTGGCATAGCCCACAAAAAACCACCAATATTTCAATAGTCATACTTTTACAAGTACTACATACTACAAATAAACTAATAATATATTTTTATTAAAAATATCATGTCTATGAACTAAGGGAATATAACAAACAGAACACCATTATTACATCTGTTTGGACTTGCAACAAGTACAACAGATAGTGTAGATAGTATATATACTGACATACAAGACTTGGCAACATTTTCGATACCATGGGCATTTTAAATATCCCGCCGACATGACAACATGGGTTGGCAGCACTGGTGCTCCCATTTCAAGAGTTGGAGTGACTGCTTCTGCAGGAAGCGGCCATCGCCAGCCAGTCATGCAACAAACATGGAGGTGAGTGGTGGTTTTTTGTACCACTCCGAATTGTTTTATCGTTTAGTGATGGATGTTGCATCAGTTTTAGTGGTAGTTCACTTGCGAAGCATACAACATTTACGGTCCTCCAGGTCAGATTTGTTCTGGTATTTGATCGCGTGCGTTTTGTGAAGTGTTCGTTTTTTCGTTCACGCACGTGCGCAACACATGGTTTAATTTTGATTTGTGCACAGATATAGTTCGTTTATGGCTCATGCGCACTACATTTCTTTGTTTCTGCAGTTGTGTTTTGCTGTTTTTTGGTGATTTCGGCAAGTATGTTGCATATTTTGGTCACTGCATGCCTTGGGTAAATTGCTCAATGAAGATTGCAACTTTCTACACGTTCATGAGTACATTCGTATCGTTGAAATTGCTTCTTTACTTTGTTTGTCCTTTGTTCAGTTGCCATTTTCTTTGTCTAGTTTTGCCTATTTTTGCTAATGCATTGATGCAACACGGGCGTCGTCATTGTACTCTCCAGCCTCGCCACAGCCGCAGCCCCCTCCAAGAAGAGACGTAAGCTGCACACGCCACAGAGCCTCGCCAGGGTTGCAGCGGACCAGCTGATGCCTCCTGTCAGCTCACAACCCGTGCCACGCCTCAGACATGCCTACTCTTCTAGCCTCGACTCCTAAGGGGAAGTGTTCCGACCGCCTTCGACCATCTCCGACACTGATTCTCGCAGATCAGTTACCGGTCGAAAATATGCCAAAAAACTTGCACAGACTTCATCAGTCATTACAGATTCTCATAGCTCAGTTGCCGGACAAAACTCTGCCTGACCACGCACCGATGCCACATATTAGTGTTCATAAGCCATATATCCATAGAGTGAAAAGAAATCCAACAAAACGTTTCATACATTAAAAATTTCTTTACTTGTACAAAGGAATGGCAGACTCCTCGTTTGGATGTCTAATATATGACATTTATGAACCCCTCTTAATAGCCACTAGTGTAGCTCAGTGGTTAGAGCACCCTATTCCCATTCAAGAGGTTGCGAATTCAAATCCCTATGCTTCTGAGAAATTAATCTATTTTTAAATGTTACCAGCTCTCATGGAAAATGCAAATTTGACATAATTTAAATTTTATAAACAGATTTTCCATTTAAAAAAAAACATTTTTAATGCATTAATGTGTATTTTTAAAGATATGGGAATTTTCAAATATTAGAAAAGATAAATTTAAATAAAATAATTTTGATTATTTATGAATGTATTGATTTCTAGATGATTGATCATTTTACGATTGTTTTAATAGGGCTGGCCAGCTGCCTGACCCGCAAGACTAGTGTGGGAAGAGGTATTGGTCAGCAGGATGGGTGAACTGGGGGGAGGGGGGTGGGAGGCAGTCAACATTTTTTGTGATGGTTATGATGAGTCAAGAGAAGGGATCTAATATGTTCTTCGATTNATGGGTCAGCAGGACGGGTGAACTGGGGGGTGGGAGGCAGTCAACATTTTTTGTGATGGTTATGATGAGTCAAGAGAAGGGATCTAATATGTTCTTCGATTTTTAGAATTTTTTTTTAATTGTTTGCAACTTTTTGTCTATTTTTTAGAATTTTGTGGATGAGGGGTGGTGAGGGGTGCTGCAATGCATACACCACATTTAAAACCTTACTTCTCAACCTGTCTTGGTGGCCAAGTGGTTTAGGGCATCCACCATGCTGGCGACACAGGGTCCGGCAGTTAGAACGAATCTGTAGAGAAAAGGAGGGGGGAGAGAGGCAAGACAGAATTATAGACAGGTAAGATAGAATGATAGAGCATGTAATAGCTAGATGGAATGACAGAGCGTGAAGTGGAAAATCTAGAAACAAAATGGTAGAGAGGCAAATGTCAAGGTCACAAAATGGCTGCCAGCCAACATGAATGGCAGAGCAAGAGGTGACAATTGGCAATCACACATTTTATTATCCCCATGCATGTTCCAGGCAATTCATATAGTTTAACTTGGCAGGCCAAGGAATTTGTATGATAGATGGTTCCTGCAAGAAGTTCTGCGCAATCCGAGCTCTGTGTGGACGAGCATTATTGTCCATGAGGATGATCTGGTCTCCAATGTAGGCACGAAAAGCATGCACAACGTGCTCAAAAACCTCTCCTACATATCTCTGACCTGTGAAGATGATGATGATGATGATGTGCACAAGTGGCATAAATCTACCAAGCATTATTCCTGCCCAGAATATTACACTACCACCACCATATGGATGGACGTCGTGGACGTACCACCGCCTCGCAGTACGTCCATGAATATGCTTTTGCTACACCCTCACAGACTGTGAATCAGGATGCAGACACACGGGTCTCGTCTATGAACAAGCTCCGAGTCGAGGTGTGCACGCCCCCAGGCTAATCGCTCAGTTCAGTGACGATGTGGACACCTCGCGGGCTTGTAAGCACGTTTGAGATCCTGGTTGAAGCATGGTTCTGGATAGTCTGCGTCGATACCTGCTCTCCAATCACTCGACGAAGACCTCACTGCATATCAGCTGCTATGGGAAATGGTCGTCTCCTGGTACTGCCCACTACAAATCTGTCCTGTGCCGCTGTAGCATCACGAGGGCGACTACTACGAAGTGCATCTGCCACAGAAAGTGTTTCCCAGTACTTTTTCCACAGACGACTGACATAAGTTTGTGAATGTCCCATCTCCACCAGGGTTGCAATCTGCGATCGTTGGAATGTTTGTTAATGGTGTGCAACCCATATCTGACTGCTTCAGATGCTCTGGCAGCACTGTCAGGCATCGGCAGTTCGACACTGTGGCAAGCTTATGTCCTAGCATAGCAACACTGCTGTCGTTATTGACAATACACAATAACAATGTCAGTCATTATACTGCCAGTGGATGGGTAATGTTCCAGGTGGAACATGACTATCGGGTGTTAATAAATACTGTAGATATAATGTGATGTAAAACTTTATTGTGCAGTGTATATAACTGTATTTATTTTAATAATTACTAAAATTTCCCGCTTTAAGGAAACAGGTTTGGGGTGTGTGTGTATATACACACACACACACGCGCGCGTGCATGAGGGTAGTCTAAAAGTAAGTTTCCCTATTATATTATTCAAAAACAAGGAATTGTCGTATCTCGCAGCAATGTATGGATCCACTAGTTTGTAATTCCACCGATAGATGGCACATAGCTGCACAAGTCGGCAAACAAAATCTGGCCTCAGCAACAATTTCAAAATGGTGATTGTACTGAACGAGTGGTCATGGGAGGAGGTGCGCGCAGTTATCCATTTACTGTGGACAGAAAACACAGAGCCTGTTAACATTCACTGAAGCATTGTGTCTGCAAACTGAGAGAAAGTGACTATCCAACAAGTATGGAAATAATGCCTCCTTGAATTTGTAGAGACACTAATGAATGTGAAAGGCGAAGAATGGAGTGGCTGTTCAACATCATCAGTCATAGTCGTTAATATCATTGATGAAATTGTGCGGGGGGGGATAGACGTGTAATGCTGAAACAGATGGAGATGCACTTTAATCTTTCACATGGAACTTAAAGAGACGTTGTCCACGAATGTTGGGGCTATGGGAAATTGTGCACCAGGTGGCTCCCCAAACAACTGTCCGACCAACAAAAGATCGAGTTAATGACTATTTCACTAACCTGCAGCATTTTGCCATTGAGTGTAACGCCTTTTTGTCGCGCATCATCACAGGTGATGAGACGTGGGTGTACTACTTCGATCCAGAGTCGAAAATGGAAAGCATGCAATAGAAACATCCCGAGTCACCGCAGCGCAAAATTTTGAGATGGTCGGAAGCGCATAAAAGTTGACAGCAACTATATTTTGGGACATTCATGGAGTGATTTTTGTTTTATTTCATGGAACATGACGCGACTTTGAATGCATCTGCATATCTTGAGACATTAAGGCATCTTAAGGACGTTATTGGACGTTGACTACCCAGTGTTGTTGCACAATAATGCCAGGCCTCATGTCGTCCATATCATAACAGCCTTACTGCACACCTGGCATCGGCAATGTGTTTCCCATCTACCGTACAGCCCAAACTTGACACCTTCGGACTTCCATGTATTTGGCAAGATGAAGAAGCATCTATGGGGCAGACGATTTTCCAGTGATGACGAAGTGAATCACGAAGTGGTGAATTAGCTCAATGAGCAGGATATCACTTATGTTGTCAGGGAATGGAAAATCTTATTTTATTCTGTGACAAATGCTTAAATAAATTTGGTCATTATGTTGAAAAATAAAGGACTGGTGCTGAAATAAAAAGGTGTTTTGTATCTTGACCTATCTTTACTCGTTCAACTACCAAAAAAAAGGGAATATTACTTTCATACTTGCCCTCGTGCATTTATAAACACATCTCACACATAACATTGCTTACACAAGGTTTAGACTCGCGCCTCGCCACTGGTGCCAGCATTTTCTTCCACTGCCTGTAAAGTCTGCCCTTTGATATTAACATTTCGGACACTAATGGGTTTAATACCATCTGAAACTCGTTAATTTTTTTTTAATAAACCTGCATCTCGTAAGTGTTTATGTAATCGCTGGAATGTTTTCTTTTCTGGAAAATGTATCTTATGTAAACAATCCGCATAGAAACAACTTGCTTCTTCTGCATTACAGTCCGCGAGCGTATACATCAAATGCACGTCTGACATTTCCTGGCTTGAATAATTCATTATCATATCTAACTCACAGTATCAACCGTTCTTATCAGAATGAACATAACATATGCAGTAAACAGGTTATAAGATGTCAAGTATGGGGATGTAACTCGGAAACAAGGCAAAATAAGCCACATGTTGTATGAACTATTTCATTTTTTTAGTTTATTCAGGAGAAGTGGGTCCAACATGTTATGAAATGTTCTGTATATATGTACTGTATAAATCTTTATAATATTAAATGTGTATATACGACAATTAAAACCATATTTCCTACACAAATCGGTAGCCAAATGGCCTAACGCATCTGCATTATGATCAAAGGTCCGGCAATTTGAAGCTCACTGCCTCCAAAAATATAAAAACTATTGATAAGGACGAAAGCCCTGCAAGCAGTACATAGAACATCAGCCTTAGCACCAGCATACATACACTACTCCATTGCAGTCTAGTATTAAACACCAGAAACAAAATGGTGGCTGAGCAGATGACGATTTCTCTTGTGGCTAAGCGAAATAAAAATGGAGTTGGCATCAGTGCACTTGTCAGCGACGATGGGAACAATAGCAACAAGGTGGCTGATAACCAGAGGTGATGAGTAAAATGGCAGATAAAAGTGAGTTATAGGTGATGCCATTAGGTTAGGTTATGTCATCAAAATAAGTGGTATCATCCAGGTGGCCACTATGTGATGCAATCCAAGATGGCGGATTGCTCCTAAGTTCCGAACCCTGAACTCTCTTCTCAGAGATGCTAAATGTAACTACTAATACACAGTCTATTTACACAAAGCTGTGTCCCGTGCAGCTGTGCTTAGTTATCTACACTATCAATTCTATTAGAAGTTTAATTGCCTTTCAGTGGCGGTCCTAGCCTTTACTGGAGGCAAGCTAATTTTAATGAACTCTCTGAGTGTTTCAAGAATTCACTGTGAGTTCGGGGGGAATGGCAATACCAACTGTGCCACTCCCCCCATCAGTGTGATGTGAATGCCATCACTCTGGTTAAGGTAGCAGAAATAAAAGCAAAGGTGAAAGAATGTCCCATGCCCATTTCAACGAGTTTTCTTTTTCGCCATTCATTAAAAAAGAACATAGTTCCTATCCATTTTTCTCCGTACAGTCGTCTAGTAATGCATGCAGTAGGTTTTGAACTTCCTGTTCAGAAGACTTATGGTGTCTATGCTAGGTTTTCCCTCTCCCTCTTTAGTTATACATTTAGCTGTATGTATATTTAGAGACGTACTTAAGTCATGGCCCCAATCGTAGCCATGGTTGCCCAATAATATATTTTTTTTTCATACTTGCATAAATTGTCTCACTTATAGTAGCATGGTGCTTCGCTCTAAAGAGCACTTAGGTTTACTTCCGAGGTAGGTACCGAACCTAACACTTATATTGGGGTAGTGTAGAGAAATACAGCTACATCCGCATCAAGAAAAATGAAAGTTAATTTGCCTCATTCGAGGGGTAGGTACTTTGAGAAGTACCAGTAGCTGACTAGCCTCGTCGCGAGGGGCACAAGGGGTTTCCTTGGACAGGCAGACCGCACCAGTATACTACATTAATAAATAAACCAACACTTCCCGCTCCCCATTGCATCCAGCGAGGTGAAGGTAGATAATACAATTATGTAAGACATAGTAGTCAGTGAAGCCAAACACCAGAGAGGTGGCCATTGATATCCCACCCCACACAGCCAAACAAGTGCCTCTGAAGGCAACTACACGCATAAGAAATCTAAATGAAACCCTTGTGAGTATACCTGATGAAGGAAGAAGACTACCCAGCCTTGAAGAGACAGCTGTACATTAATCTGACGTTATGGAATGCTGTCGGAGCGCTGTGCATACAAGTTCCATGAACGACTACACCACAGCTGTGAGAATCGTAAAGTAGATGGAATATCAACACAGCTTGCTGACAAAAGGCAAGCTGCTGAAATACCAGACAAGTTGTGCAGAATTGCAGNGTAGATGGAATATCAACACAGCTTGCTGACAAAAGGCAAGCTGCTGAAATACCAGACAAGTTGTGCAGAATTGCAGCAGTCGCCCTGCTGGATTACCTGAAGTAGGAGATTCGCAAGGGCGGCCAGGACAGTAACGCGACTCTGGTTTATCAGCTATCGCAACCACTGCGCCATAAAGAAGCTGGTGGTAGAGCTGCCACGTGCCACTGATCCAGCCCATAATACATTCTGAAGAACTTTGCAGGGCTCTCAATATAGATGGAGGACCTCGTCCACCCTGCAGGGCTATCTAGTGCTCCTGCTGCCAGCACTTGACGACTGTGTGTCACTTTCAACACTATCGCAGTAGCTCACAATGGGGAGAAAACCACTGCGACAATTACTGACAGTGCAGCCAATACTAGGCGGCAAAATGGAGTCTCCTGCCCCATGATCAACGACATGAGAAAGGTCCGCTGGCAGGATCGCAGAAGGAAATAAAAGAAAGCCAGCGCGGGTGAGCCTGGTAAAAACTCGCTCTCCAAAATGTTGCCTAGGGCTGCGACATACGCCTACCGATATTAGCGCAGTACTCAACTGTCGCTCCTGACGTGAGTGGCATAATGAATGTAGTCCAAACTGCACTTGGCAGTGACCCACAGCCAAAGAAACACCCAGACCTGGCAAATAATTTGCAGTCCCTCTGTAATTCAGTATTAATCATCACCAACAACATGCAAATATAGGATAAAATAACCGCTATAATTGCATTCTAGCTGCAGCCTATCAAAATATTTTGCCATGCTGACACCCTAAAGTAATACCGCTGCACAAACCACAAACTAAATACACTGTTATAATAATTATCGGGATATTTGGTTAATTTTCTTTTGTTTTGCGAGGCTTTGTAATATTTTATCAGAATTCGAAGTTATGGCCATTATAGAATGTTTATCTGTCATACATTTGCCTTATCGGAAATCTTAGTTTTTGTTTGTGTCAGCATTTGTAGATAGAAGCTTTCCAACCTCAGTAGACATTTTTCCCTTCTAGAAGTTTGATTATATTTTTACTACGACGCAGTTCGACATGGCATGGGGAGTGGTTGTAACGGGGGTCGCACAGGCTTTCGAAGGGATTCTGGTCCACACCATGCCCTTATTTGGTCACATTTTTGGCACCCTGGGAAGAGGAGTGGGGGTAGGCATGGGGCGACTTTAACCCCGAGTGCCTACCGCCCAACAAGCAGTAGACAACCAGCACTCAAAGAGGACACATCGAGCGTGGCAAATATCCCCACACCGGCAAGGAAACTTTATCCTGCTAAATTATTTCCGCCAGTGTGGGAGGTCCCTAGGGTGCCAGGAAAGATCTGACATCCCTCCTGTCTTCGTAATTTCCTCTTGCGATGCAAGTTTTAAATCAAACATTTTAAAAATTACCCCATGTATGACGTGTTTGGTTGTTTCATAAATATATCTTGTATCACAAGAGTTGTATACTTGTGTTTACATAAATATACCTTATTTTTGGTTAACTTGAAAACTCACTTATATTTTATCTATAAATTACAATATTTCATTTATAATGAATATGAATAAAAGCAGGGAGAAAATAGGTGTGTTAGTGATCCCTGATATGAGATAGTTTTTATGCAAAGTATTATTATACCGAGTGTGCACGAATGTGGTGCGTTGCCCTTTNTGATCCCTGATATGAGATAGTTTTTATGCAAAGTATTATTATACCGAGTGTGCACGAATGTGGTGCGTTGCCCTTTTGGTGTAATTTTTTAGACTTGGTTAAGCTTTGTTTGCATGAGGTGGGGGAATATTCTGAAAGTAGAATTTTAGCAAGGCTTCTAAAAATTTGGAAGTAATCGTGACTGGACTATAGCTATTATTATCCACATTTCCACCACTCATCACGTAAGTATACTTCGAGAATTCCCTACACTGAAAGCATCTGATATCGAGAGAAAATTGACCAGCAATGAACAAACTTGTTGCCTACCTATTGATGTCCCACCAGGGCGTATGCTAACACATGCGGACCTCGGTAACTTGTACAATAATGTAGGTACGACCTACCTTGCCCTTGGTTTATTTAAGCGATTCGGACGGCTCTTAACAATGAGGTTTTGAGAACTGATGATGAAATGAAGTGAGAATGGAGCCGTGCCAGAATGCAAGGGAGGGGGAAACAGGAGATCCCCAAGAAAACCCGCCGACCAGCTTCATCGTCCGCCACGATTCCCACTTACGAAAATCCGGGAGTGACCCGGCTGGGGATTGAACCCGATTCGCCTTGGTGGTATGCAAGCAGTCTAACTGCTCGGCCACTGCAGCATCCTTTCCCTTGACACGAATGCCAAGCATCCTGAATGGCACTCGCGAAGCAGGACGACCAACGGCATGCTACTTCACAGGCATTATGGTAACAGGAACTATCAGGTTCTGGCTCCATATGAGATGACATTCAATCCACAAAAAATTAATCAACAACCTGATGTTATTGTAATAAATAAACAATTTAATGCTTTGGTTTGACCTACGAGTCGAACATGGTCTTTCTCCATACCGTTACTCAATACACCTGCACTTTAATTTTGCTGGCACAGAAGTAAATTCTTCAATAAAAATTAGGGATTGCTCCCATGGAAATTGGTAGTTATTTTTCAATAACTATCAGAAAATTTACCTACTATAAATGAAAACTTAGAATTTAAAAAAAAAATTCTGGTGAATTGCAGTTTAGAGAGAAAACCAAGACAAATTTCCTCGAGACATACCGAATATTATCACGCTGAAAAACCACCTGGGCGCCTATATACATGCCTTCTCGATAGACAAACAAACGCATGCATTAAAGAGCTCCAATCTATTTATCTTATTGGCACAAGTAGCACTCTAGTGAGCGAGTGTATGAGATGCGAAAGTGAAAAGCTAAATATGTGCAATAACAATTTATAGAAATTAACTAAATGCTACTTAAATAAAACAGATTAAGTTTGACCACTAACCGCGAGTACGAGGACCTAGTTTACTCCTGAAACAAGGGCCGAAACATTTGCCAGTATGCTATATAAAAATTAATTTCCAGCCAAACCATGAGCCCTGAGATAGGAACCTTACTATGCAGCTTCACAGAGAGTTAAAAATTTAACAAAGGCACTATACAGGATCAGAACTTGAGTTCACGCAGCCCCAATAGATTGAACTTGCTATACGTCATATATCCATCATAGAAAATCACCAGGTAACGATGGTGTGCTATCAACAATTCTCAAGAAACTCCCCAACCAGACGCTTGAGTAGTTAACCCGTGATGCTAACACAGTACTCAAAAGGGAATGTTTCGCTACTTCATGGAAAGCCGCAAACGTTATACCTGTTATGTTTCATAAGTCAGGCAAATATAGGAAGCTTCCACAAAACTGTAGACAGCTTGATTGGATCTTGCAACGAGGGTAAGTGAATATCTGAACTATCATTACGGGCATACGGTACTGTAACACATTGTTGCAGTCGCAGAAGACCTTCTGCGACTACTGTTAAGTGTTAAAATGATGTATATTCATAGTTTGGATATTTTCCATTTAACTTGGGACGGATTAACACTCACCCCTAAAGAGTAATAACATAATACTACAGGACCAATTGGCTTCCGAAAATAACACACAAGCACGCATCAGCTCGTGAAAATAACGGGGGGAAACACGAAATTTACAGTATAACACATGATTTTAACTGTTAAGAGTAGTGTAGTCACAATACTTCTGAATAGGATTATATGAAAGCATTTGACAGGGATTTTTCACGCTGGCATAATTTGCAAGTCATATTAGGCTAGATTAATATGTCAGATTAGTATACCCAATGAGTCTAAATTCAGGGTGAATTTTATTTCGACCGACATATACCTTATAAGAAAGTAAAATGAAAATATATACATACACACACATTTGGCCTAAAATGCTTTGTATGGGCGATACGTCCATTTGAAGTTGGAGCTAAAATACAATTTCATTGTAAATATTACACAAAGTATTTTTAATAAAATAATAATCTTCAAAATTATGTGTAATTAAATGGGTATCTAACACCACTGCAAATCTTGTTGCCGCCAAACGTTGTCGCTGGAAAAATAGTAGTTCACCCCTTATGTTGCATTGAATTTAGTGATTCGGAAGCAAAATTGATTTTTCAATAATGGATTATTATTAACCATGGTGGTAAAATGAACATAAATGGTGGTCTTGTGTTATCGTCCTTAATCCTATAATTTTCGATGCAGGCAGGTGTAGAGTGGCAGGCGTGCCTTAATAGACGTCCACAGAACATATTTTGGTGGTCTCCAAATGAAGTAAACTGGTGAGGTAAACTAACTTAGATTTACTTCTTCATATTAAAATCTCCATAATGATGCGACAGTGTGAGCCACAGTTCACAAAATGCTTTCGAAGTTCACACATCTTGTATTATACACGACCATCTCATTGGGCCCTGCGTCTACATCCCCGACTACATGTTGTGTTTACTGTTGGGGAGTTGATCACCTGATACCACAGCTTCTGGAGGATGTTCCACTTGACATGCGTTTGCAATTGTAGTTCCAGCATGTTGGTGCCCTACCACATTCTAGCAAAGATTTGCGAACATACCTGGACACAACATATCCTGAACACTAGATTGGTAGAGTTAGAGCATATACTGAATGCTGGATTGGTAGAGTTGGCTTCATAGCCTGACACGTACATTCACCTGAAATGACACATTTCGATTTTTTCCTTAGTAACATGTTTAAACATTAGTGTGAAAAGCACCGTCTACAGTGAAGATGGCTTGCTGGCGAGATTCGCTAATGAGTTTCACGGCATCCGCCACACGCCAGGGGTATATAGAAGGGTCCAACAATCCCTACAGCGACCCTCTGTTCTATACGTTGAAGTTGGCGGTTGATACTTTGATGATCTCCTTCCAAAAATGAGCGTTTGTTCTTATATGTGTGTTGCGATTATATGTACTGTCATGTTCTTTCTGGCGTGTTTTGCGATTTCATGCACTAATATAACATAGACATGTTAAAGATTTAAATTTGTCGCTCTACGAGTCAGTGGAAATTGCTCCCCGAGACACACTCCAGCAGCCATTCTAACTTTGTCAATGTAGGTTTCATTGACTGAGCGCATATGTTTTAACCCACCAGGTATGTGGTAACGCCCTACCTGTACTGAGGAATGGGGTGTTTGCAGTGATAAACACCATCGCATTATCATGAAGAAGTAAAACTACATTAGTTTCACACATACCCCAGTTTACTTTATCTGGAGACCACCAAAAAGTGTTCTGCGGACGTCTATTAACGTACACCTATCAGTCTACACACGTCCACTTCAATTGTGCTGCCATGTGCAACCATTTAATGGTTTCAAAATTTCTGTTTGTATTCCTCAAAAATGGTGGAATTGAGAGTGATAACACAAGACTACCTCTTTCGTTAGTTTAGAGCGCTAATTAATAATCCGTCATTGAAAAATCAATTTAACTTAGGAATCATGAAAATCTATGCAGCCATTTTTTTCTGTGACAGCATTTGATATAACAACAACGAGATTTGCAGTGGTTGTAGATATTCTTTGAAATTAAATTGAATATAATTGTTCCATTCAAAATACTTTGTGTAATTTTTCAATAAACTTTTGTGTTAACTCCAACTTCAAAGGGACGTACCACCCTCACAAGTAATTTTAGGCCAAATGTCATATTATTTGTTTTTGATTTGCTGTATCATAAGAAATATGCAAGCGGAGTTTGTCGGTCATATTCAAACTCATCCTGTATAAAAAAAGTTCACCAGCTATCTATATACCCCTGGACATCTACTGTCACATGTTAAGGGGCAAAGTATGGTGCAAGAACAACATATGCCGGTGTGCCCCAAGGTAATATTCTACGGCTGGTTATATAAATATATATGGGCGAACCCAAAGGGGGAGTTTCGGGAGTCCAAGCCCCCTCCAAGTCAAGNTACGGCTGGTTATATAAATATATATGGGCGAACCCAAAGGGGGAGTTTCGGGAGTCCAAGCCCCCTCCAAGTCAAGCATTTTAATTGCAGGCCTTGCCTCTTGAAAGCATTTCAGGAGCTGGGCCCATCATCCAGCCATTCTCAGGGTTTAAGTGTTTTCATTGTAATATGTACTTTTATCAGTGTTTAACTGGCATGTGGAGGGGCCTTTCAACTCCACATTTAGTTAACTTCATACCAGCATAACTGTCCACCTCACAGCGGGCACCCGTGGTGATACTGGGCCGACCACGGCTAGCAGCCTATCGTACTGCAAGTAATACCCCTTCAATTGAGACGCAGAGGATCGAGAGAACAGCCTAGCCACCTGGGTGACTCGGCCACGGCCCACAACAGCAGAGCAGCCAGTAATAAATCAACAAGATGTCTCTGGTAAGTGTTTCCTGCCAGAACTTTGCACAAGTAACAGTGCAGAGGCGAGGCCCCACCATTCTCCAACCCCGACCTCACATCAATACTGTATGTGATCTTTCAGTTTTCAGAACTAAAATAGGTTAGTTTTAAATGCTGGATTTCCTCTTGAATTTTAGTCACTTATTATATTAATTTTGTTCTTACATTTATAGAGTATGCCAAATCCCAACCATTATGCACGATCAGGAAAATGGACAGTATAACTAACAAATAAAGAAGTATAGAAAATCATTATTTTTTCAATGGTATCTTTTCACACACAAGTAATTTACTGTTTTTGACTGGTACTTTTTCACACACGGAATCAAGCATTCCAGTCAAAAACAGTAATTACTGTGAGATTTTTTTGAAGAAACAAAACCAGCAAATATACAGTCTCAAATTGATTGCCCCACACAAATCCTTCTGGCTCAGGTTTGGAGCAGAACATTACTAGTNCAGCAAATATACAGTCTCAAATTGATTGCCCCACACAAATCCTTCTGGCTCAGGTTTGGAGCAGAACATTACTAGTGCATGCAGCAGTCAGTTGTAAATCATCAGAAATTATAATTTAAACGAATTATCCAAAGAATATTTCTTAAAATATCTGTGGACTCTACCTAAGTAATATTACTTTCCTGAACATACAAAACAAAGTTTGCGGTTCCAGATTTCATGATTTTCTAGGTTTCCATGGTTGACGTACACACAGTACTCGCAAGGAGTCCTTTGTCAGCACGGGTTAAGAGAGTCTCCAGTAGTTTAGTTCCTTGTAACTAAAGTTTTTTTTTTTTTTTAACGCGGTGGAGGATTTTTTCTATATGCAAATACTTATTATCACAAATAATTAAATAAATTTGTGAAAAACATCTTGAGGGTAGCACAGGGACAAGAGTAGCCCACAAATAATCAAGTTAACAATTACAGTGTCCGACAAGATGCAGAAAACCGAAAAATTCTTGGTTCTACTGTTTATACAATAATTCTCTGTGGAAGGCAGGGACTGGCTCTTAGAGATGAGCGTGATTCATGAAATGATGTAACTCTAGATGTAGAAATCAACTATGGAAATCTGAGATTCCATATGCAAGCGAGGGACTCGCCATTAAAAAAATAGAATGAAGGGGGAAATTCAATGTATATATGCCAAAAAATTAAAATTTTAATTATTAATATCTTTGGTGACATTGTTTTAGGGGGAATTGTTTATACATTAAATAAAATCAAGGGTTTTGCAATTCCGGTAAATGAGAATACACATATAAGTACAACAGAACAATCTTAGTAGTGCGTCCAATGGCAGGATGTTGATGAAAATATAATCCGTAATTACTTTTTTACATTTGTTACTATGAAATATTTAACTGAACAAGTTCTCGCAGAAACAATTATTATAGTACTGAAACATGAATATCTAATTAGACAATGCTATGATGGTGCCTCATCTACGAGTGGCTACTTAAGTGTTGCACAAATTTACGTAAAGAAAACCCGCTCCATGGCATCATACGTTCATTGTAATGCTTTTTCACTAAACCTGACATTTGCATATTCTTGTTCTCTATCTGCAATCCGAAACACACTTTAGACTATTTACATAAAAATATCACAATGCTAAAAAAAACTATTAAAAAACTCTTGCCTTCATCTACACACTCCAATTTACTAGCAATGTGTGAAACACTGTAGATATGCAAACATGAAGCAGTCCTCTGTTTCAAGTAAATTTATAAGCCAGTTTTTGGTTTCTTCAGAAGATTCAAGAATTCGTAAACAAGTATGAGAGAAAGCCGTTCCGCTGTATTGTGCAATATTTCAAAGCCAATTTGTCCGTGCTTTGAGTGTCTTAAAAATATATTTGCATAAACTTAAGGGGTCTCCATGTTTCTCCAGTTTATTAATTGCTATCTTCCAACAGTATTTTGCTATGTTGACGAATGCTGTAAGAACACTTGATAGACTTAAATACAATATACATGAGTTCAATGCTATTTTACACTAAAGTACTTTTGAAGATAGAAAAAGGGAAGAAATCATAATTCCACACATAGTTATAATGCCATCCTACAGATTAACCTAGTGATTTATTAAAAGAATAATCGAAGAAATGCTTGTTCCTGCCTTTCATCCGGAATCAGCTAAGAGAGAGGGTTCAAAGGCACAAATCCCTCTTGGCAGCCATACAGAAGATTGTCCCAACTCACGNCGGAATCAGCTAAGAGAGAGGGTTCAAAGGCACAAATCCCTCTTGGCAGCCATACAGAAGATTGTCCCAACTCACGGCAATGCTGCAACTAATGAAGATTTGAGAATATGAGGGTAATTGTAGACATTCATTTTGCCCAAATACAAGACCTTAGATTTACAATTTTTTTGTTTGTAAAAACAATTGGAAAAGGGAAGGCCGCAAATCACAACCAGATAATGTACTAGAAACATTTTCTGCTTGTGATGACAATTTTTTGCATTTATCAAAACGTTGCTTTAAGTTTTAGAGTNCGGAATCAGCTAAGAGAGAGGGTTCAAAGGCACAAATCCCTCTTGGCAGCCATACAGAAGATTGTCCCAACTCACTGCAATGCTGCAACTAATGAAGATTTGAGAATATGAGGGTAATTGTAGACATTCATTTTGCCCAAATACAAGACCTTAGATTTACAATTTTTTTGTTTGTAAAAACAATTGGAAAAGGGAAGGCCGCAAATCACAACCAGCTAATGTACTAGAAACATTTTCTGCTTGTGATGACAATTTTTTGCATTTATCAAAACGTTGCTTTAAGTTTTAGAGTAGAGGGATTATGGGGACTTTGGCACATCGGGACATGGGGTCGGAGCTGTCCGTGCTGTCATTCCGGTCGGCTGGTGGTCATAATGAATCCAGGTGACCTTGACTTTAACCCTGGTGACCTGTGATGACTCCAGAGACCTTTGACCTTGAAACCCAAAACATTTATTTTTAAAATATTGAAAAATTATTTTTAAAAAACTTCAATTTCCAGAGGTTTCCCCCACACCTCCCGACTCTCATTCTCATTCCACCATCTTGGTAGGCATCACAGTCACCCTCCGCCATCTTGGTTTTTTTTAATTTGTTTATACATTACTGAAGTTTGTCTCTCACCTTCGTTCGGCTGCCATCTTGGTTTTTTCGTTTGTCATTTGTTTTATGTTGCTGGTACTGTCCCCATCACCGCACCCAGCAGACGACTGACCCCCTCCACTTCCCCTCCAATATATTTAATTGACCGATTGCACACCCCTGATTCTCATTGGCTAATTGCCCAACACCTTCCAATGTATTTAATTACTTCGCCAATGTTTCTCATTGGCTAATTACTCGGGTGTTTTCGGGAACCTTCGTTCGACCAATTAGTAGGTTCCCCTACACCCCCTTCCAATATATTTAATTGCACCGCCAATTTTTCTCATTGGCTAATTACTCTGGTGTTTTCGGAAACCTTCGTCCCGACCAATCGGCGGCCACCTTTAATCGCGAGAGCGGACTATTTCCCCCCCCCCCNTAAAAAGACATACTCCGAGTCTCCTCGGGAAATCAGTCATTTTTTAAGCTCTTGGAAATGTACGCGTGTTGTCCGAGTGGCCATAAAATCCTTTCGATCATTTTGGCATTTGGAAGGGTGGACTCGTTTAGTGCCTTGGACAAACGTAACGAGTTACCACACTTGCCGAAAGAATTTCTCCTGGTCTACACACCTTACGAAATTTCGACCGTATTCAAGTATTTTCCGGCCTACCTGCAGCAGGACGAAGACATACGAGACTGCCTCCTGTGCAAGGAGTGTTCAGAGGGCTGCACCATCCCGGTTCCCGACACGTCGCATGGCAGGGGTTGGTGCAAGGCCCGCCGAGCAGCCCTTGCGACGTATGCGCCCGTTGAAGACGATGTCTGCGTGCAAGTTATCTACTCGCAAGCTGTACCCGTGGAAGTGCTCCCCTCAAGAAATGTACTAGCAAGCACTATCCGGCGTGGAAACCAACCCAGACCACAGGTGCCCGATGTGTATTGACCTCAATGAAGTTTTAAATGAAATGACTTTGTAAATAAATTTTGAAACGCGCTGTGTGCATGGGAACTTAAAATTTTTTATATAACAAAAAAAAAACATTGTGAAAAAAAAATGTTTTGCAGCATCCAAGGTTTTCGCTCATTGGACTTACATCATCAAGCAGATTGCCATCTCGTACATTAACGAAGATGAGAAAACCAAATTTTTATTTTTTTTACCGCCATGTCCATGTCAGCACCACGNGATTGCCATCTCGTACATTAACGAAGATGAGAAAACCAAATTTTTATTTTTTTTACCGCCATGTCCATGTCAGCACCACGCAACAGGCGTACCGCCTACAGACGTACGAAACGCACGGACTAAGTTGTGACGAGGGGAATATTCCGTACGAAGAAATTCCGGCAATGCTGGACTCTACCATAATTCCCTATTACCCTGTGTATGTGTTTGGAAGACGCCAAGAGTCTGCGATTCGCAATGCGTGCCCCCATCGGAAGGAATATTTTAGATCTTCTCAAGCATTGCCGCTGCCTGCCGTTTCGGCAGCTCGTCGAGACGAATGCCACAGCTCTCACGGATGCAATAATCAGAAGATATTGCTGTGCCCCGTGCAACACCGAAGTCCTAAGATTGTGGAGTTATGATAANTCACGGATGCAATAATCAGAAGATATTGCTGTGCCCCGTGCAACACCGAAGTCCTAAGATTGTGGAGTTATGATAACCCGTACCAAGACTCAGAGAAGGAACACGTGTAAAAAAAAAATTATTCCTTGTATTATGCATAATAATAATATTGTAATGTGTGCATAAATAAATGTGTTTAAAACATAATATAGATTTTTATTTTATCTCGAGTTATGTCCGGCTAACTTAAGTTTTGAAAAAACAGTGCCGGTGAAGAAAAAATATTTAGTATATCTGTTTTGTTATAATTTAAAGAAAGTAAGGTATTTAGTTATAATTTTTGTTATAATTATAAGAAACAGATTCAAAGAGAGANTATTTAGTTATAATTTTTGTTATAATTATAAGAAACAGATTCAAAGAGAGACTATCCGTCACTAACATAATGTATATATACACTGAGGAGACAAAAAAGTCATGGGATAGCAATATGCAAATATTCAGATGCAGTAGTATCGCGTACAAAATGTATAAATGGGCGGTGCATTGGTTGGGCTTTAATTTGTAGTCAAGTGATACATGTAAAAAGGTTTCTGACGTGATTATGGCCGCACGACGGGAATTAACAGACTTTGAACGCGGAATGGTAGTTGGAGCTAGACGCATGGGACGTTCCATTTCGGAAATGGTTAGAGAATTCAACATTCCGAGATCCACAGTGTCAAGAGTATGCCGAGAATACCTAATTTCAGGCATAACCTCCCACCATGGATAACGCAGTGGCCGACCACCTGCACTTAATTACCGAGACCAACGACGTGCGCGCAGAATCGTCAGGTCTTACAGACAAGCAACACTGCGTGAAATAACAGCAGGAATCAATGTGGGACGTACGACGGATATGTCCGTTAGGACAGTGCGGCGAACTTTGGCTGTACTGGGCTATGCCAGCAGAAGACCGACTCGAGTGCCTTTACTAACAGCACGACATCGCCTGCAGCGCCTCTCCTGGGCTCGTGACCATATCGGTTGAACCCTAGATGACTGGAAAACCGTGGCTTGGTCAGATGAGTCCCGATTTCAGTCGGTAAGAACTGATGGTAGGGTTCGAGTGTGGCGCAAACCCCACGAATCCATGGACCCAAGTTGTCAACAAGGAACTGTACAAGCTGGTGATGGCTCCATAATGGTGTGGGCTGTTTTTACATGGAATGGGTTGGGTCCTCTGGTCCAACTGAACCGATCAGTGACTGAAAAGGGTTATGTTCAGCTACTTGGAGACCACTTGCAGCCATTCATGGACTTAATGTACCCAAACAACGATGGAATTTTTATGGATGACAATGCGCCATGTCACCGGGCCACAACTGTTCGTGATTGGTTTGAAGAACATTCTGGACAATTCCAGCGAATGATTTGGCCACCAAGATCGCCCGACATGAATCCCATCGAACATTTATGGAACATAATCAAGAAGTCAGTTCGTGCACAAACTCCTACACCGGCAACACTTTCGCAAGTATGGACGTGTATAGATGCAGCATGGCTCAATATGTCTGCCGGGGACTTCCAACGACTTGTTGAGTCCATGCCACGTCGAGTTGCTGCACTTCGCCGGGCAAAAGGAGGTCCGACACTATATTAGGAGGTATCCCATGACTTTTGTCGCCTCGGTGTATTTAACGTGTATGAACATAATTATTCAAAAAATAAGTTAAGGATTTGGAAAAAAACGTGTTGTGTACGGATGCGTTATGCTTCTTTCTATACAGTAATCATGACTCGAAAAATCCAAAAACAGAATTAAAACCACTTCACTACTCTCACAGTATGCGATACGCACAGTGAAGTATCCCATGCATTCCCCCTAACCCAGTCATAGACGCTCATCATTAAAAAAATGCCTATATGGTTACGCCACGTGCGGCGATATTTCTAGCACCCATTGTCAACATATAAAACTCTTGATATGCATAAATAATGCACATAAGTTTTGCAGGTAAAAGATTGTATACCGTAAGGAAACGCTAGCGTAAAGGCACACCCACCACAAGTGTACTAAATCATAAAAACAGTTACCTTCGCAAACAAATATGTGTATTTTCATACATTCTTGTGCGCT
>NQII01007485.1:56312-67282 GCA_002778355.1 Clitarchus hookeri
TCAGAGTCATAACACTCCTGCGTGACTTTAGCCGAATGAAAAGTGGCATGCGAACATTTGTATGTATATATGTGCGAGGCTTCTAATACAGCAGGTGTCAATAGTATTCACTCTTAATGAATTACGTGAACTAAAAAATAGTTTTAATCCCGAGATGCTTGGCCACCATACAGATTTATATATATCACAATACGAATTCCAGCAAAGACGCGCATGCATCTCTCATTCGACACCCTTCAACCTCGTCGAGACATATAAGGAAAGACTTCAAAGGTGCGAAAAAAAATTTGAGCATATTGCATTCAGTGCATTGCGCAGACAATGAAATTTTAGAGTTATGTTAATCCCTTTCGAATGTAGAAAATTAATTCTATGTACAACTTTTTTTGTAAATAAATTCTGGCTCGAACTCCACCTTTTTTATTTGTATAAAAATATCCATCTTATTAATTTCTGGGTAACCAAAGATACTTTCTGATGCTGTGAAACTAAGAAATAAGGAGATAAAAACTATCATTCTCCACTTGCTCATATGTCAAACACAGATATCTGCACACACAAGTCAACGCCAGGGAAGACCCACGTTCAAGGGGACCCGGGTTCGATACTCGACTCGTTCAGCGCGAATTTCTATTCAAAAAATAACTCCAGGTGGATGCCGGGATGGTTTCTTGGTCGAGTACTTCCTTGTGCCCACATGCCTTAGCAACTAGCTCCGTCTATAAATAGTTTACAATTTATTTTTATTATTATTTTAGCTTGCACACCACCTAGATAATGTAAACTCATGCTACTATTTTACGAGAATCTAATACAGTCACGAATAAAAAATATTCATATGTGTTCATTATAAGAGGAAGGGGGTTGTACTATTTTCTCTCACATCGAATCCACAGCATCGGCCTTTCAGAATCACGAGTCAGCCACGTTTCGAGGACGAAAAACATCAAAAAATTGCAACACATAATGCAGACAATTGTGTACGTATTAAATTCTAGAAAAGTCACTATATTGAGCACAAAGTTTTATTTGGTATCAGCAATTCCTTGCATATTTCAGGCATACCGAGATACCATTTTGCATTTTACAGGTGTTTAAAGCTACCATTTTGCACACGATGCGTTGTTGGCCAGTCTGATAACTCTAGGAATATATACCGAATCGGGTTATTATTATTCTCTTCGTAATCCAACGAACAACTCCTTTCATCCGCTGATGCAAATAACAAATAATTAGAAATATTTCCACGCTCACGTACACAGTGGTCAAACGGAATATTCGACCAGAAAAAGAAAAATTTAAAAAAAATTTTGCACCGATTTTATATATATGTATGTAAGCGCGCGCGCGTGTGTGTGTGTGTATGTGTATATATATATAGAGAGAGAGAGAGAGAGACGCGCGTGCGAATGAAACCAAATTAAGGTAAGAGAAAACAGGCCACACATTACAAAAATAAGGGGGGGAAAATTGCCCAGTAACGAACTTAAGATAATACACTTCATGCCTCGAACAATGCTACATATTTATATTTCAGAATCGAAGCTATATTTCGAGGTGAAAAAAAACCCCTAANCTTCATGCCTCGAACAATGCTACATATTTATATTTCAGAATCGAAGCTATATTTCGAGGTGAAAAAAAACCCCTAATATTTTAAGTAACCTTCAGAGGAAACTTCTATAATCACACACCAAAAACCTGACCATCGAAAGAAAAAAAAAGTCCAATCCCCTAATATAATTATGTTTAAATTACAGAGTACGCATTATAATATCAGAGCTAACCACCGATTCTAAAATAGTTCCCAGTTCTTCATAAACCTGCAGAGATACATACGCTTGTTGGTAATATTTACGCCCAGCCAGTGTATCACATAGACATACGAACGATAAAGTTTGGAAAGGTCAGAAGCGAGAGCTAAATGACCCATTATCTGTGTTCGTTTTTGCGACAAACTTTGTGCACCTCCATCATGCCCAGAAAGAGTTCTGATACTTGTGCTCTATCAGCCCCTCATGATGCCATGAAGATACAAAATCTCCTATAATACATGTACATGTACATAAGCAATAGATTCACAANACTTGTGCTCTATCAGCCCCTCATGATGCCATGAAGATACAAAATCTCCTATAATACATGTACATGTACATAAGCAATAGATTCACAACAAAAATAATAAAAATACTCACGTCAAGCACATGAGGTTTCTTACCCATGCAANCTTCATGCCTCGAACAATGCTACATATTTATATTTCAGAATCGAAGCTATATTTCGAGGTGAAAAAAAACCCCTAGTATTTTAAGTAACCTTCAGAGGAAACTTCTATAATCACACACCAAAAACCTGACCATCGAAAGAAAAAAAAAAGTCCAATCCCCTAATATAATTATGTTTAAATTACAGAGTACGCATTATAATATCAGAGCTAACCACCGATTCTAAAATAGTTCCCAGTTCTTCATAAACCTGCAGAGATACATACGCTTGTTGGTAATATTTACGCCCAGCCAGTGTATCACATAGACATACGAACGATAAAGTTTGGAAAGGTCAGAAGCGAGAGCTAAATGACCCATTATCTGTGTTCGTTTTTGCGACAAACTTTGTGCACCTCCATCATGCCCAGAAAGAGTTCTGATACTTGTGCTCTATCAGCCCCTCATGATGCCATGAAGATACAAAATCTCCTATAATACACGTACATAAGCAATAGATTCACAACAAAAATAATAAAAATACTCACGTCAAGCACATGAGGTTTCTTACCCATGCAAAATTAAAAAAGTTTCAGGCTGCAGGAAAGATTACTCAGGTCAGAAGGCCTACTGCAATCTGCGAAATTATGAAGATTTGGACACATCAGTTCGGACTCCCCATCTAAAACGGCACCCCAGGCCCATTTTGCAACAATGATCTCTTCCACGGTGTCACATAAGAGGCGTACTGCAGGGACTAGAGCTCTCGTTTTCCATCACGAGTACAGGTACACCATCCTTTCTTTTGTACACACATTTTCGCACAAGAGGTCCACCTCAACACCAGCCCATTATTCACTCAGCCTCTTCCCCCCAGCACTACGAGACAAGTTCGATTCCCGGCTGGGTCGAATAAGTTTTTTTAGAAAATCAGTACGGTAACGTTCAATAAATTCAAAGTGCACTACTAAGAACACACAAATGTATTATCCTACTTTTTCTATGCACTCAATCTTGATGTTTGTAGATGATGGATAGTAAACAATGGTTTCATTCGATGTAACCCCTTTCCTTAAGTTCGCCGATGATAAAAGATATCTTCTTACTGTGCAAGGCAATCAAATGTCCTGAGTCTATCAACAAGTTCATTGGTGTTTCCAGGAAATATGTAGTCTGTGTTCTTGTCGTCTTCTCATTATTCACGGCAATTTTTCCAGCATAGCCGGTGAGAAGATATGTGAGGACGTCGAAAATATCGCCACTGTTTTCCCCGTCAACACAGTCTTCATTATCGTATACGCTGCGAAACTTAGGAAAAATCACTCTGAGATGACTCACTATAACCTGTTTTATTTACGGAATATTCTCACAACACACTGCGAGCAGCGTCGCTTCGGTTGTGATTAACGGGGTAGCATGTCANGTATTGACGGGGTAGCATGTCATGCAAAAATAGTCTCCAACGAACCCTGATATGTATCTACTCGGAAAATAATCGTTGAAATACTACTGCCATCGATACCAAGCACGATGGAAAAACATCACTTTAAATATTTACGAAAAAAATCTAATATGAAAACCCTACTGTCGGGTATAACAGAGCTAACTATAAAATCATTCATATATGATTGTAAATATGCATAAAATCGGTTTTGGACCATGGTTATTACATTCAGGTACATCCTCGTGTTTGTTAATAATGTATTGCGCCCCTGGGGTGAAAACGAGCCAATGCTTACACAAGTAAAATTTCTCAACATCACATCTCAGTCCTTCACCAACGATAAAAAATTCTTTATTGCATTAAAATGACGGCAGCAATAAATGCAAGCCCTATTCCCGATGTGAGCACTGAGATAATCACCATCCAAGAGAACCATGAAATGTGGAGGCGAAGATCAGGCAGTCTTTCCATAATGATTATTTCGCACCAACACAGGACCGGACACGCTCAATACTTCACACCATCCTCTCGACAGCAGTTGCACAGCTACCAGAGCGCACGCCTCCCATCAAGGCGAGCTAGGTTCGATTCCCGGCAGGGGTCGCACTTGTATCTACGCGCATGTGGGAAACGTGATTGATGCCATTGCCAACAGTTTCACCCATGATTGATTTGGATCTTCTAGGGTCACTTGATCTTCGCGACCTAAATGTCCTCGCCCATTTAATCTGCTAAACTCTCTCTCAACTCAAAACACACGGTGTCCCCTGAAAAAAATTTACTGGTGTGGGTGGATGGGCCACTCACCACGATACTTTCGTGCTTTAAAAAATCGCTTAATGCCAATGTTGATTAATGCAGATCACTGACGAAGAGTAACTGACATGTGAAAAAAATCTTCATTTTCTCGAGTCAGCTGTCGGAAACGCAGTTCAAACCACTAGTTTCACAGTGGAAGATATCGAGATGCTAGGAATTTGTCGGCAGAGAATCAGTCAGCTCATCACTCAGAATGGAGGAGCGGTCGTCCATAGGAAGATTTTTAACCCGCTAAATTCAGAGAGAAAATACCGATGTATTATATATATTGTTAAAAAAATTTGGGAGCATCCTGAGAAAACCCTCCTACTCTGTTCGAGCCAGCAAGGGCCCTGGGCAAGGTATGGTAACTCGTCCCGTTTGTCCAAGGCGCTAAGCGAGCGCACCCTTCCAAATGCCAAAAAGGACCGAAAGAATTTTATGGCCGCTCGGACAACACGCATGCATTTCTAAGAGTTAGAAAATTGACTGGTTTCCCGAGGGGGCTCGTGGTGCGTCTTATTAACTCGCGTTTAAAGTAGGCCGCTGATTGGTCGGAACGAAAGTTTCCGAAAACACCCGAATAATTAGCCACTGAGAAACCTTGGTGGAGCAATTAAATTTATTGGAAAGGGTGGAGGGGAACCAACTAATTGGNATTTTTAACCCGCTAAATTCAGAGAGAAAATACCGATGTATTATATCTATTGTTAAAAAAATTTGGGAGCATCCTGAGAAAACCCTCCTACTCTGTTCGAGCCAGCAAGGGCCCTGGGCAAGGTCAGTCGCCTGCTGGGCGCGGTGCTTGCACTACACAAGCAGTGTAAAACAAATGACAAACGAAAAAAAAACAAGATGGCAGTTTAACGACTGTGAGAGAGAAACTCCAGTAATGTATAAACAAATGACACACGAAAAAACCAATATGGTGGACTGCACCGACCAAAATGGCGGATGGCTGCACCTACCACGATTGTGGACAGTGGTTGCGACGCCTACCACGATGGCGGACTGCTCCTACCAATATTGTTGACTGCACCGACCAAAATGGCGGGCGGTGGGATACAGAAGAATGTCTTACAAATGATTCAGATCCAATACCTCTGTACCGAAATCCAGCATTTNAAACACCCGAGTAATTAGCCAATGAGAAACATTTGCGAAGCAATTAAATATATTGGAAGGGGGTGGGCAGTTAGCGAATGAGAATTAGGGGTGGGGTAACTGGTCAATAAATATATTGGAAAGGGTGAGTGGAGGGGGTCAGTCGCCTGCTGGGCGCGGTGCTTGCACTACACAAGCAGTGTAAAACAAATGACAAACGAAAAAAAAACAAGATGGCAGTTTAACGACTGTGAGAGAGAAACTCCAGTAATGTATAAACAAATGACACACGAAAAAACCAATATGGTGGACTGCACCGACCAAAATGGCGGATGGCTGCACCTACCACGATTGTGGACAGTGGTTGCGACGCCTACCACGATGGCGGACTGCTCCTACCAATATTGTTGACTGCACCGACCAAAATGGCGGGCGGTGGGATACAGAAGAATGTCTTACAAATGATTCAGATCCAATACCTCTGTACCGAAATCCAGCATTTAACATTTTGTGAAAAGAAAGCTGCCTTTATAGCCTGAGCATAATGCACCAGTGAGTTAAAACATGTAACAATACAATGGAAAAATATATTTATTGATTGCACTGACGACAATGTTGGGTGTAACAATGGGCCATGTCATTGCCGGCGTTTCTCCACAGGCACAATAAGCCGAGTTGAAAATTGTCAGTGAAGTTGGCGCAGCTGAAAATCTCAAGTGCAATATGGCAGAGGAACAGTATCCGCAGGAGGAGGCTGCTGTAGAAGACGTGCCGGCAGAGACAGCACCACACTCCTCCATCTGGTCGTGGTTCGGGCGAAACTGGCTGAAGGTGAGAAAGTCTGCTTACCAGCTCGAATAGTTCAGTAATGTCAATATAATTCAGTTTAACTACCGTAGCATGCCTCTGTTTATTGCATGTTGTCATTTTAGCCTAGTTTCCGAAGGAAAGATAAGACTAATGCAATCACCTGAATGCATGTCTGGAATGTATGCTGCCCCGACCCCCCTAATAAATGTTAAACCTGTGAACCGAATTTCGTCTAACTCGATCCACATATAGTATTTACTAAGTACATCCTGCTTTTATAGATGTCGATCATGCAAGATACTTATTTTTAAAATGGTGGCAATTAAAAAATGTATGGCATTATATTTCAGGAACTATGTAATCAATTTAAACCAATTTTATAGTGAATGACGTAAATATCGAATTTATAAAGCAGCAATGTTGTTGGACTGTCATTTTCGAAAATAACGCAACATGAACAAATAAAGCTTTTACATTGTATCTCGGGAACTACCCAACAGATCCCTGTAAAATTTGACATATAAGTAATAATAATATAGGCCATGTTAATACAAGCAATAAAAATGGATAACATTTATTTTTAATGGCGGTCATGAGTATCAAATGTGTCAGAACATAGCCTCTTTTATCGGCCATTTTTTAAGATAGCGCCACATGAAAATTAAAGTTTTTAGGTCATATCTCAGGGAAAAAATCGACCGATTGTTACCTAATTTGGCAATCAAGTAATACTAGTAGATAATGAAAACTGACATGTTTTAGTTGGTCAGAAACTTGTTTTCAAAATGGCGGCCATATAAACATTTGAGATTTCTGTGCTATATCTACGAAACCATGTAACAAATTTCAACCTAACTTTGTATGCTAGCAGTATTTATTACAACCATCAAAAGTGTGTACCCAGAGCCTCTTTTGTCAACAGCATATGAATAATCAAGTTTCATCTTATCACAAAAAAACCATCGACCGATTCTTATTAAATTTTTAAAGCAAGTAGTGCCAAATACACTAGATCCAAATACCGGACAGCTCTACAAATAGCATAGACATGTGTGCGAAAAAAATAACCTAGTGGCAAGAGGTGATTATTATATTTCTGGAAATATTTCAAAAGTAATTTATTACCTATTATCATTTGTCAGTAAATATTTTCCACTTCTGAAACATTTCACGTATTGGGAATTAGTTTTCGTCGTTTAAGTTTTAGATATGTTAATTCAACTTTCCGAAGAGGAAAGGAAGGTTCGTCTTCATATCCACCATGTTGGTATCGAATTATTAATATCAAAAGCATGTAGTATTAAACACATGTGCTGCTGTCTACTGGCTGGAGGTGACAACACTGCCGGATTTACTCTCAGAAATCTTCAAGCTGTCCGATATTCGTTTCTAGTGTATTTTGTAGTGACAGAGTAGGTTGTGTAAACTGACATTTTTTATGAGGGCTACATACTTATTTTAAAAATTTCAACTTAACTTTGCCAACATACAAAGTCTTTTACAACTATGAAACATGTGTACATGGGGCCTCTTCGGCCATTATTGTGAAAGATAATGCTTAGGGCATAGAAATTTTCGCGAACGCCGAAATACTAAAATGATACATTTATTCGCTAAATTCTGTAATAATTACCGTATTCGCAAAACATCGACGAAATTGCTTATTTAAGTGTATCTAACACTACAACGCGAGCTGCTTTTACCATGAAAACTCTTTCATAGCATTGAGTTTTACAATTTTCCAATTGTTACACAGTATTCTCTCGCATGTACTTCACATGCATGCAGATAACAAAACTATTTGCGTGATGATTACGTTGTTCACTATAAAACGTAAACAAAATTTAACGTCACGAGAACAATTTACTCATTTACCTACTGGCAGCAAGGCCGAAAGATTATACTTGCAAGTACGATTCTATATATNAACTGTGGTGCTTGTTCACGGGCAGAATCACGCATAACATGTAAATTATTTATAAACGATAGTTTCAAACCAAAAAATGTTTGAGATATGACGAAAGTAAATAGTCTATATGTTATGTATGTATTTATATTATACTACATATACACTGAAGAGTCAAGAAAACTGGTACACCTGACTAATATCGTGTAGGGCCCCCGCGAACACGCACAAGTGACGCAAGACGACGTGGCATGGTCTCGACTAATGTTTGAAGGTATGCAGGAGGCGATTGACACCATCAATCCTGCTGGGCAGTTCACAAATCCATTNGGTCTCGACTAATGTTTGAAGGTATGCAGGAGGCGATTGACACCATCAATCCTGCTGGGCAGTTCACAAATCCATTGGAGTGCGAGGCAGTGGAGATCTCTTCTGAACAGCACGTTGCAAGGCATCCCAGATATGCTCAATAATGTTCATGTCTGGTGATTTAGGTGGCCAATGGAAGTGTCTGAAGTCAGAAGAGTGATCTTGGAGCCACTCGGTAGCAACTCTCGATGTATGGGGTATCGCATTGTCCTGCTGGAATTGTCCACGTCCGTCGGAATGCACAATGGACATGAATGGGTGCAGGTGATCGGACAGGATGCTTACGTATGTCACCTGTCAGTCGTATCTAGACGTATCAGGGGTCCCATTTCACGCCAACTGCACACGCCCCATACCATGACAAAGCCTCCACCAGCTTGAACAGTCCCCTGTTGACATGTAGGGTCCGTGGATTCACGAGGATGTCTTCATACCCGTACACGTCCATCCGCCCGATACAATTGGAAACGAGACTCGTCAGACCAGGCTACTTGTTTCCAGTAATCAACTTTCCAATGGCGGTGTTGGTGGGCCCAGGCGAGGCGTAAAGCTTTGTGTCGTGAAGTTAAGAACGGTACACGAGTGGGCCTTCAGCTCCGAAAGCCCATATCAATGATGGTCCGTTTAATAGTTCGCACGCTGGCACTTGTTAATGCCCCAGCATTGAAACCTGCGCCAATTTGAGAAAGGGTTGCACATCTGTCACATTTAATGATTCTCTTCTGTCGTTGTTTGTCCCGTTCGTTCACGATCTTTTTCCGGCCGCAGCGATGTCGAAGATGTGATGTTTTACCGGATTCCCGATATTCACGGTACACTCGTGAAATGGTCGTACGCGAAAATCCAAATGTTATCGCTACCTCGGAGATGCTATGTCCCATATCTCGTGCGCCGACTGTAACACTACGTTCAAACTCACTTAAATATTGATAGCCTTCCATTGCAGCAGCAGTAACCGATCTAGCGACTTTGCCAGACGCTTGTTGTCTTACATAGGCGCTGCCGACCGCATCGTGTTATTCTGATTGGTTCCATACCTCTGTTATTTGCATACACACGCCTATACCAGATTTTTTGGCTCTCCAGTGTATATATACTATACACACATAACACACAGGATAATTCACAGCATCCGCATCCCCCCTTTTTCATGAAAAAGCACGACATAGGGGGTTCGGGAAAAAATTGTTATAACCATGCCCTATATGAATCATCGGTTGGAGTAATTCCATTTCCCAAAATATACCAGTGGTAGTGGTAAGATTGGTGGTGGGGGGAGCTTTGAAATTATAAATGGGAACAGGGGTCGAATATGATATTGTTGGATAGATAGTCTAAAAGGAAACCACATTTACTAAGACAGTTGTTTTCCGACGTGCATAGTTAACGCATAATAAAATAAACCATATAAGCATTAGATTTGGAAGTGCGTAGTTTACGGACAGTGAAAATAAACCACAGCTATTGCTGTTCTTACTACAATCGAAAGTAAATCAACGAAACACTTCTTTTTCTGGCTTTAGGAAAATCAAAAGGATGTTGAATGTACTGTAAATACAGGTATGGTGTGAGAACCACTGTGAAATGGGAACTGATAACACTCATTCGCACACATCACTCTTCATAAGTGTTCGAAATGTCAGTCGTCTTGTATCAGACATGACTCAGCTCTCCTTACGTTCGTAGTTGCTGGGCAGACCTCAGCACAGTTGAGATATCCACATGCTGCTCTGAATCTATCTTTCATCTCTTCCCTCGTTGTTGGACGCATGCAGTAGATGATGTCTAATTCTCTCCCACAAAAAGAAGCCATTTTGGGTACAAATCTGGTGAACGTGGTGGCCAATATACAGGACCCATTCGTCCAATCCACTGTCTGGGGAATAAAATGTCAGCAACTGGACGTGAACCGCGCGTTCACGAGCTCCTTTGTGCCCACTCTGACTGCCGCAGATGTGTCCAATACACCAGACACACCACACCGACGGGCTTGTGGGCACGAGTGAGAGTGTTCATAATAGCATCAGTGTATTCAATCAGGGTATCTAATTGAATCAGTGTTATAATTGCATTAGTGTTCATAATTGCATCAGGGTATTTATTCAGTGTTATTAATTGCATCAGTGTATATAATTAGTATCATAATTATCATCATGAAAGACAGTCGACACAGCCACAGCCAGGGACATTTGACATTGTACACTTGGCAATACTGTGGCTGGTACAATGGAAACATTTAGGATTATTATAATTATTTTTATTGTGTATTTGTATAAGGAAAAATTATGTTGTCTTAGGTTAATTTAATTCATGTCACTTCCATCTCTTTTTTTTT
>NQII01007485.1:67732-92053 GCA_002778355.1 Clitarchus hookeri
AAAAAAATATGGTCGTATGACACGATGTCTGAGAAGGTCACACCAAGTATTAAGGCTCCACACATGCTGGTTATCCACTTGACGGAGCCAATGTGGGTTGACTGCAGACCAGTAATGGGCATTATTTATGTTAACATCACCATTACTCTTTAAAGTGGCCTCATCAGTCCATTAAATGCTGCGATGTGAAGCACGGTCCTTGCTCAGGTACCAGTTACGCAAATAAATATGCTTCGAAAAGTCTTTATTCCCAAGTTCTTGGTGCAGCTCTACATGGTACGGACATAAACAATTATCCGCGAGGATTCTCCATACCGTACTTTGAGACAATCCTGAGTCGCGGACAATCCTCCATGTAGAATCATGAGGATTAACTACCGTGGCAGCAAGGACATCAACAGCCATCTCGTCCTCATAGGTCGTCTGATGCGACGACGTTTATTGCACGACGGTTGCACTGGCCCGGTTGTGCACACGCGACATGCAAGATGCTGGAAGACATTGTATGAGTGATGGCGCGCAATTGGTATATCTCTGCATACAAACGAGTGCAACTCCGCAGTTCCGACGACATTCTCCTAGTATCATCAGCATGTCAAATGCTTCTTCGTTTGTAAACTGTATTAGTAGTAGGAAAAGGGGAAGTTTATTGCACCTGGCGCAGGACGCATGGCTCGAGGGGCGTCATCGGGGGGAGCCGATGACGTAATCGCTGAGATTTTTATTCGTCGCCGGGAGCCGACGACATTATCGCAGAGATTTTTTTTCGCGAGGCTCTTGTCTCTGAATGGCTACGTGAAGCTCTGGAAAGGATCTCGTCTGAAATTGGCTACGCGAGGCTCTCGAAAGGATCCCGTCACTGACAAGCCAGTACCATTCATATTATCTGAAGAATGTTCGTGTTCATTATCCCTTGTTATGCAACTTCTCACATCGTATAAGCATAGTTAACACAAATTCCGAATCGTTAAAGATATAGTCACCAAATGCATAACATACACATGTGTTCGTAATTTCCGAACAGTTTAAGATACAGGCGTCAAATTCGTAACATAGACATCACTACCGACATCTCTAAAGGAGCACATCTCTGATCGGCTATGCGAGGCTCTCGAAATGGACCCATCACTGACAAGCCTGCACCAGCCATCTTGGCTGAAGAATGTCCGTATTCATTGCCCCTGTGATACAACTTCGACGAGGAAGCGAGCAGCTTATCATAAAGGATGCTGCCGCACACAACGATAAAGGTGCCTAACATGTTACGCAAGAGAGATAATGGTCAACGGTCAAGGTCATGCCTAACATGTTACGCGACGACGACGACGACCACGACCACGACCACGACGACGACGACCACCACCACCACCACCACCACCACCACATTCATCTACTACGAATGTGTACTCTTCTACACTATGAAAATGGGATCAATGGTTGAAGACTTACCATCTGTAACACTGACACCAGCAAGATATCCTGAAGAGACTTTGCAAGCTTTACGATATCAATGTCACTATTGTGGAAATATTTTTAGTAAAAGTTATAATGCACGTAGGCATGAAAGCGCTCATTCAGCCCAGCATACAAAGTGTTCCACTGTGATAACTGCGATGATGTGTTTACCCGCAGTGATAATCTGTATAGACCTACCAAGAAGTGCAAAGGACATGTTTATCGTGCATCGGGAAGTGAGTGCATGTATTGCGGCAAGACCTTCAGTAAGCGCACCAGAAACAAACATCATGAAGATAGCAACTGCAAATTTGCCACCGTCTACAAGACCTACCCATGCGTTAACTGTTGTATGGTATATTCGAATAAGACNGCAACTGCAAATTTGCCACCGTCTACAAGACCTACCCATGCGTTAACTGTTGTATGGTATATTCGAATAAGACTGGCTTGAAAGCTCGCAGCAGGATTTGTTTTGCAAAAACACTTACCATAAATGTACCGCTTGAATGAAGAATATGTTGAGCATGTATCAAGTATGATTATGTATTCTTATTACGTTTAGTCTGCTGTAAATAAAGGTAAAGTGTATAAATTATTTCCAGGTTATTCATTTATCTTAACCCCCGATAATATTAGGTTCACTTCCACCACTAGGAGAAAAAAACTAGATTTTGTCAAAGTCTGAAAGACAATTAATAGTTATTGTATAGTGTCAAGTCTCTAACTCAGTTCCCTATCGATGGGATACTTAGCAATACACACAGATGCACTCACTACCAACAGTGAAAATGACTACATTGACAAGCATAGTTAACAATAATTTCTGAACCAAATAAATATGTAAACCTAAACGTAAATAAAATTCAGGATGAATAACTTTCAACAAACTGAGATATGAAAAAGCAGGATATATACAAATGTGATACATACATGAGGCACATAGTTGTTGTAATTGTAAAAATACTTATATGATAATGTAAACGATCATCGTCAGTCCTGCACAAGGGTCGGCAGCTCATGTCATCGCTAACATGGGTAACCCTTAACAACCAGACATAGAATGGAAAAAAACGAATGATGCTATACAATACCAGACTGTGCTACTCAGCACAACTAGCAAACAACTTCCTTACAAACCAACTGAAACGAAACCATTGCATTTAGTGTACGACACTAGCAGCGTAACGCGACCGTTGTCGNGCAACTGCAAATTTGCCACCGTCTACAAGACCTACCCATGCGTTAACTGTTGTATGGTATATTCGAATAAGACTGACTTGAAAGCTCGCAGCAGGATTTGTTTTGCAAAAACACTTACCATAAATGTACCTACCGCTTGAATGAAGAATATGTTGAGCATGTATCAAGTATGGTTATGTATTCTTATTACGTCAAGTCTGCTGTAAATAAAGGTAAAGTGTACAAATTATTTCCAGGTTATTAANGGTAAAGTGTACAAATTATTTCCAGGTTATTAATTTATCTTAACCCCCGATAATATTAGGTTCACTTCCACCACTAGGAGAAAAAAACTAGATTTTGTCAAAGTTTGAAAGACAATTAATAGTTATTGTATAGTGTCAAGTCTCTAACTCAGTTCTCTATCGATGGGATACTTAAGCAATACACACAGATGCACTCACTACCAACAGTGAAAATGACTACATTGATAGATATATATATATATATATATATGTCCTAAGCATCTTTATAAGCATAGTTAACAATAATTTCCGAACCAAATAAATATGAAAACCTAAACGTAAATAAAATTCAGGATGAATAACTTTCAACAAACTGAGATATGAAAAAGCAGGATATATACAAATGTGATACATACATGAGGCACATAGTTGTTGTAATTGTAAAAATACTTATATGATAATGTAAACGATCGTCAGTCCTGCACAAGGGTCGGCAGCTCATGTCATCGCTAACATGGGTAACCCTTAACAACTAGACATAGAATGGAAAAAAAACGAATGATGCTATACAATACCAGACTGTGCTGCTCAGCACAACTAGCAAACAACTTCCTTACAAACCAACTGAAACGAAACCATTGCATTTAGTGTACAACACTAGCAGCGTAACGCGACCGTTGTCGAATGCCAGGGAATATGCGAGGCTGCTCAGATGGTCGGCTGGCGACGTGAGCACTGTGCAGGTCTTGGCAAGTCGAACGGATGACACAGAACACTAGCTGAGAGTGAGAGAGTTGTGTCAGGCTCCAAGGTCACACAGTATCTGCTAGGACCACGATGGCCTTCAGCCATCTTCGTTTCCCCTGCCATCTGTCAGGAAGGGCGACAACATCTGTTGCGTTACTGTTGTCCATGCTAGGTGCACCCGTGTCGATATACATGACAATTCCGGCATTCACGGCTATGCTACAGCCAGGGGTTTTTTTCATTGTATAAATGGCAATCAAGCATGGCATTCCACACCCCTTTGCCCAGGTGGACTCGTCCATCCCTTCAGGAGAGCACCACCTGGCAACACTGTGGCCAGTGGAATTCAACGCATAATCAAAGGTGAAATTCAAACTCTTTTATTAGAATATGTAATAACTTATTAAATGCGTATTTACATTACAGACATTTGTTAATAAAAGTAGATCTCACCAATGTGTTTAATTTAATTCATACAATTTTCCAACATTAGAATCACGTCACACTGTGTTCATGTAATGTTTTATCGTTCAGCCTTCAATGTCGGTTCTCATCACTTGTGACGACAGCAGACATTACTCGCCCAGTTCGTCTCANCTGGCACCTGCGCAGGATGCATGACTCGCGAGGCGTCGTCGGGGGGAGCCGATGGGGTAGCTGCGGGCGATTTATTTATTTTTTCGTGCTCCTGAATTCCTTCCTAACAGCTGCCATTTTGTCAGTCAGTACCGATGCCAACAATTTTTTTAATTTTCAGAGATTTTTTAAATTTTTTTCTAAAATGTATTATTTTTTTCAACTGTCATAAAACTTCTCACATCGTATAAGCATAGTTGACTCTAATTTCCGAATCGTTTAAGGTATAGTCACCAAATTTGTAACATATGCATCATCTTCAACAATGAAAATTAACACAGGGTCATTTAGGCCCTATGCGTACTTATAAGCATAGTTGACCATAATTTCCGAACAGTTTAACATACATGCGTCAAATTCGTAACGTAGACAACAAAAATTATCGCACGGTCATTTATGCCTTATGCGAACTTACAAGCATAGTTTATTATAATTGCCGACCTGTTTAAGATAGTCGTCAAATTCATAACCTATACATAATTACCTGAATTTCGAAAGGAGCATATCTCTGATTGGCTACGCGAGGCACTCAAAATGGATCCTTCACTGACAAGCCTGCACCAGACATCTTGGCTGAATAATGTTCGTGTTCATTGCTTCCCGTCATACAACTTAGACGACGAAGCGAGCAGCTTATCATAAAGGATGCTGCCACACAAAACGATAAAGGTGCCTAACATGTTACGCAAGGGAGATTGTGGTCAAGGTCAAATTATGTGATCCTTAGAGATAATGGTCAACGGTGATGTTTATGTTATGAATTTGGTGACTATATGTTAAACGATTCGGAATTTGGGTTAACTATGCTTATACGATGTGACAAGTTGCACGACGGGGGCAATGAACACGAACATTTTTCAGCTAATATGAATGATACTGGCTTGTCAGTGACGGGACCCTTTCGAGAGCCTCGCATAGCCAATCAGAGATGAGATCCTTTCTAGAGCTTCGCGTAACCAATCAGAGACGAGAGCCTCGCGAAAAAAAAATCTCGGCGATGACATCATCGGTTTCCCCCGCCGACGCCTTGCGAATCATGCGTCCTGCGTCAGGCACAATAGACTTCTCCTTTTCTTGCTACTTGTATTCCATTCAGAAATCAACACCACAGAAAGAAAATGTCTGACACTGAAACAATACACAAGATTAATGGTTGCAATGCAAACCGAATAACTGTCTGAATGAACGCACTTTCGGTTGTCAGTTAACTTGCATGCAAAGCCTGCAGTTCCTGTAAGTGGTAGATGGCTTATCTGCTTGCTGCATTTGCTGGGCTACAGTCTATTGCCTACTGCACGAGTCCATGCAGTAAGGCACACAGGTAACTGCTAGTATCAAAGAGAGTCTCTCACTCCAACCGGAAATACCATAATAGCGCACATTGTGTATCTGACGTGCATAGTTTACACACAACCAATGATACATGGATAAACTTAACTGTTGTTATTAGATTGTTTCCGGACAAAAGCAGAGAATACGACAGCACTAAGCAGCAAGAAGGTAAGCCATCTACCACTTACAGGAACTGCAGGTTTTGCATGCAAGTTAACAGACAGCCGAAAGTGCGTTCATTCACACAGTAATTCATTTAACATTGAATGAAAGACAGAATCCNATGCAAGTTAACAGACAGCCGAAAGTGCGTTCATTCACACAGTAATTCATTTAACATTGAATGAAAGACAGAATCCGAGCAGCATGTGTACCTCTCATCAGTGCTGAGGTCCACCAAGCAACCGCGGATGTAAGATTAATAAAAAAAGTAGTNATGTGTACCTCTCATCAGTGCTGAGGTCCACCAAGCAACCGCGGATGTAAGATTAATAAAAAAAGTAGTGTGATATAGGATGGTTGATATTTAGAACACTTATGAAGAGTGCTATGTGCAAATGAGTGTTCCCAGTAGTTAAAACGCCATACCGGTATTTACAGTACATTCGGCGTCCTTTTAATTGTACGTAAACTAGGTATGCATGCCAGAAACTTTATGTGCAAGAGATTCCAGGGATGTTGATGTAGGTTCCTGCCTTAACCAGCTTGCCAGGTAGATGAAAACTGATGAAATAGCACGGTGCCATAACTCTGCGAGCATGAGTTAGTGAAGGTCGTGCGGTCGACGGCCCGTGGGTCCCTGGAGTCCTCTGTCTATCTGTGGTGCTTATGAAAGATGAACATGCCAATAATTGCACATACCTAGTGGTTTGACTCTTTATGCTGGCGAGATTGTAGGCCACCTCTCACACCTTACTTACACTTGTTACTGCTGCAATAGGGTGCAGCGCCCGAAGTACCCCAAGGGGTAAAGAAAATAAACCATTCGTGGTTATTCAAGACGTTTACTTACTTCTTTGATACATATGCACTTACGCTGATATGTGATAAGTATATGCGGACCCGGCACTGTGGTCTGCTGGTGACAACTGTGCTATTCAATAAGGGCCTTAGCCATGAAAATTAGGTGCGGTTATGCGATATGCGTTTAAGTCCTGTTAAAAATGACAGACAGACTGTCGTCNCCACCTCTCACACCTTACTTACACTTGTTACTGCTGCAATAGGGTGCAGCGCCCGAAGTACCCCAAGGGGTAAAGAAAATAAACCATTCGTGGTTATTCAAGACGTTTACTTACTTCTTTGATACATATGCACTTACGCTGATGTGTGATAAGTATATGCGGACCCGGCACTGTGGTCTGCTGGTGACCACTGTGCTATTCAATAAGGACNCGGCACTGTGGTCTGCTGGTGACAACTGTGCTATTCAATAAGGACCTTAGCCATGAAAATTAGGTGCGGTTATGCGATATGCGTTTAAGTCCTGTTAAAAATGACAGACAGACTGTCGTCACTCTGGATGAATTAAGCAAAAGGTTCCGGTTACATGAAAATACTATTTAAATGAAAGTGATTGCAGTCTGAAATGAATGTGCCGAGGGGGTCCGTACGGAGCAAAACTCCTGTGCGGCCTGCTGGGCTGAGTGCTAAAGTTAGACTAAAATCATTGCGTCTACTTCCGCTAATGGTTGGCTAAGCCGGCACCAAAAATTACATGAAAAATTACATGAACCCTCTTAATGCAAATTAATATGCTACAAAATACAATTTCATGGTGAACAATGTGTTGGTGACCTCCCCATAATGAATTTTTAATTATGTTCGTGACACTGACGTCACAGGGGATGTGACAGCACTAGAAATATAAAGTAAAAACAATAGGGTCTTGATAGGCAGTCTGCTGTAAATAAAAGACATAATTAACTTTTAAAACATTGAATACAATTAACATTCTAAAATTGACTGGAATAACGGTAAACTGAAAATGCACAGTTTCCGGAAGTTTTGCATATGTATTTCAGTTTCCTGTTTGTTTCGCCGATGGACGAGTTCAAGTGTTCCAGCTCGGGTGGGCTGGACGAGTCCATCCCTGGAAAGGGGTGTGGGTAGCCCCGCTCGTTTAAGGTTTTACTAAAGAAATGAGTAATTTATTTGACTACAGCGTTTTTAACACTTTGTATTGCTTCTGGATTTTATTCCCCACTGTTCAACTGCACTTGGGATCACGTAGCACTGATATCCCATCCAGCAGGTCGATCAATGTCCTGTAGATGGGAAGAACGCTGAACGTCACTGCACCAATGTTCCCTCCAATTGCGAGGCACCTGAAGGCTGTGGCTTTCGGGGGAACATCGTGTTGGTCCGCTTATTATTTTGCCTCAAGAGTTACCTGCTGAGGTAAATAAAGCAAGACTGTCACTTGAGTCACACAGTACATGACGAGGCGGGTGTGTTCCGTTCTCGCAGACCCATACTGACGTACTTCTGGCGAGTGTTCACTTCGGCCCGGTGTCGGCTAGGTGGTGTAAGTGACTGTGGAGGTGCAGGTGTTCGTGAGAGCACCCGTGGACACGTGGTTTATGTCAAACACATGTTTCGTTGATCTCCATTGGATTGTAGTAAGAAATACACAATTGCGATAAATTTTCATTGTGCGTAAACAACGCACATAAACCATATGCTTGTATGATTTATTCTGTCGTGCATAAACTATGCACGTCTGAAAAAAAGGTGCCTTGGTAAAGGTTTCCTTTTAGACAATATATTCAAGTTATACGACCCACATTCCCATTTGGCAGGTGGCGCTGTATGGCATGGCACTGGTGCTGCTGGGGGTGGTCGTGAAGTGCGACCTGTTAGTGTGGGCCTACATCAGGGAGCAGCAGGCGAAGCGCTTCAAGGAGATGATAAAAAGCATAGCATACCGCACCTCGCCACACGATATCCTCATCAACATCCTGCAAGCACTCAGCCAAGTGGCCATCGGCTTCATAGCGTGCTCCTTCATCCGCTGGCAGACTGCGGACCACCCAGCCCAACCCCGAGGAGCCCTCCTCGCACTGACTGACGGCTAGTAACACTTGATGGGCAGTTACTAACCCATTAAGAAAAATCAAAATATCACTCTTTATTTCATCAAAATGAATTATTTTTCATCAAAAATCAATACTACTTAAAAATCAAATTTTACCAAAAATCTAAATTTTTCATTAAAAATTAACAAGTTTTAACAAATATAGTGCTACTATTTTATTCCATTTATTAAAAAAAATTGTAGAAGGGAAAAGTGGCACAAGTAAACCCCATTTTCCTCCAAAATTATTAAAATTCTCATCACGAAAAGTGGGTCAGCAATTTTTATCCAAGTGCCAGTTTTCCATCAAAAATCATGCCTAGAATACAATGGGTGGCCACTGGCCTACTCTTTAAGAATCGGCTCTCAATACCTCTATGTTAAGAGCCACCCAAATATTTTCACTCACTTGCCCCACTTTTAAGAAAATAAAAAATTAATATATTTTCCCCCACATTTTTCACTATTTTTTTTATCAAGCACCCACTGGCCCATTTTATTAAAAATTATTGGGGACAAAGTAATGCAATAATAACTAAACCAATTTAAAAAAAAAATATGTATATTAAAAATTACTAGGTGGACAAAATAACACAATTATACTAGTGCAATTATTTTCCCATAATGGTACAATAGAAAAAAAAGTGGACGAAATGGCATAACAGTGGTACAATAATAATTGAATAAACAATAATTATTAAATTTAAAACAAAAATATATTGAATAAAATAACATATTTTCTTAGTTGTCAAAATCTGAAAATATGAAAATTTAGACCCCTACAAGAGGTAGTAAACAAAAATGCAAAATACTCCAGCCAGCTTCATCTTGCATCTTTCCAACAGCCTTGCACAATTTTCTCCTCGGTACGATCTTTTTTTTGTCATGAACATTTGCCTACATTTATAGCAGTGATTCATTTTTTCATCTATACGAACTGAAGTTATGGAAGGTGAAGATGAATTAGGGTATTTTATGACAAACTGGATCTCTCTCGCTAGCGACTTCAAATCCCATTCTTGTGATACAAAGCTATGGCCTCTCGCCCCATATCCAAATACGATTTGAAAGCCTTGAATGGTTTTCACGATTATATTGAAATCAAGTGATTTATTTAGTTAATATCACAAGGTTGATTCACTAGCACTGAAAAAGGCAATGAAAAATAACTTTTAAAAATTTACCAATTTGTCTAAAGAAAACTATTGCAGATGAATAAACAATTTTGCCAATGAGCGTTTCATTCAACTGGCTCTCTGCTATGGTCCAAGGAGGAACTGTGCTGCTTATCAGAATGTACTTCCTACTTTCATAGATAAGTACGACATACTGGATACTATATTAATATTTTCAGTGCTTGTAATGCCATACATAAGAAAGTTTAATGAAAATAAATATAATTTTACACACTCTAAGAAATTAATTTAAAAATTAAATTATATTTTGTATATTNGAGGTAAATTATTTATGAAAATATTAAGGGGCATTTTCAATATGTCCCTTAAAAGGAAATAAAATATATGGTAATTATGTTATGAAATTCTATAATTAATAAAAAAGCAAATCATTAGGCCAAAGTAAATTTAATAACATGCATTCATTGTCCATTTTCATTTCCTTTATACATTTAAAACAAACACATAATAAATAACCTTAGTCATTCATAATTTTTAAATCTTTATTTTCGATAAGTTTAACATGTATATTAGGCAATATAAGTTTAAAACTATGATCTAAAACCCAATAAATCTTTACCATAATTTGTATCTACAATGTGAAAATTTCATGTATTGTATTTTTTATTTACTTCCATCTCATATAGTTTTATAAACTCAATTTTGTTGTTGAACTTGCAGAGTATTGGATCAATTTATGTAAATTTCTTCTATTAACGATATTAAAAATGTATTTATATCAATGGAAAACGCTATAATGAAAAAGTGTTAGAAGAGTGGTGAAGAAAACGATACATCAATTCTTTTCACTTGCATAAAAAATCAAAAGATAAACATAGTAATACGTGTAAAACATGTCTTAATCAACAAGTACGTGAAAAAGAGTTGGAAAAAATTCTGTGTGATGAATATGGCAAATGTGTTTATAAATTGCATAAAAAATATACAACAAAAACATGTAAACGTTCTCAAGACACTAAAGATATAAATTTATTTACTCCGAATCTGCATACATGAGATAAACATCATCATATCTTTACAACATGTATGAACGAGTAGGTATATGAAAATGATATATCCTAAGAAAAAGCAAAATAAAGAATATCCCAAAATATTATAATAGTGAAGACATTTTTACTACTATTACTCAACAATAAATACAAATCTTTCAATAATTGAAACTTAATTTTCTTATTAAAACTTATTATCATTACTGTAGAGATAAAAAATGGCCACACCAAAACAGAGTGAAATAAAAGTGAGATAGTTGAAATCAAAGGCCATATCTTTAAATATTAAAAATGTACACAAGTTAAAAAAGGATGATCCAATGATTTTAAAGTTAGATGAAAGTTGCAATACAGACGATAAATGAAATAAAAGCAAATAGGGCTAAAATAAAATAAAAATGTTAACGAGGTTAAAATTAAAGAATAGCGAAATTTTAAATATTAAGCATAGGTGCAAGTTAATAAAGAAAGATCTCATTAATGCTGTAAAGGAAAAAAATTCTCACCAAAATTTGTTATTATTTTCCTTTCACTAAAGCCGGTATTCTTGAAAATATGAGACCCGCCCATCATATTCACGGTTGGCACTACAACAGTCATCTTCGAGACGCCTCATGTTTGCTGGTTTGCGACGGGCGCTTTTTGTCCTGGAACGGGTTGGGCATGAGCAAGGGTCATATGTAGTTCAAGCACATCATCCTGTTTTTGCCATTACTGGTGCACCAGTTCGTACGGCTCTCCTGGTCCAGCTCAGCCACAGGATTCATTGCGAGAGCTGACATGGTAAAAGCTGCAGTCGTCTACCTGCCTCTATTCATGCCTGCGCGGGGGAGAGGATACAGTTACAGCCTGGAATGGTGGTGACCACCTTCAGGGGGGGGATTGCATCACCTGCCCATGCTGGAATGTGGGAGGGGGTAGCACCTGTGTCTGGCTTGACCTGTGTCCACAATGGCAGCACTCAGGGGGTGTTCCTTTATCCGGCATTGTCCTTAAATAACCTAAATGTCCAAAACGTGAAATTTATTTTCTTAGGTCCGAAATTGATTTGGATACATTTTTGCTGAAGGCTTTTGAATGAGTCTTTCTTGGTAATGTGTTTTACACACAAATGTACCCTAAATACACTAATTACTCTCAAAACGTGGTAACTCGCTAATAAGCACTGTTTATTGGTAAGTTATGTTGCAAGTCACGAGACCTGGATTGTAATTTTACAGACATGAAAATTAAAAACAAAGTACACTGAAAAGTCCTGGGCCGTGCTAAAAGGGAACATACACTGGAATGCCGTTAGACGCGAGCACGGGAAAACTAAGATCACTGGGATGTTGTTGAAGTCTCGCAATGCACTGTTCCAGTTTGTTACACTTTTACTCTTATTCTTCTGCCGCTCTTGTTGAATAGCCCCACTAGTTGGGAATGCCGTAGACGTCAGGAAGATGGCTAGTGCAATATTAAAGCTTCATTTAGCCCCACAAGTTAGGTGCCATACGACTTTTAGGGGTTTCCGAGGATTTTGCCTTACCAGACTTGCCAGGTTAAGGCGAAAACTGGTGAAATTGTCCAGCCCCATAACTCTGCGAGCATGAGTCCCTGGGGTCCGAGAGTCCCCGGGGTCCTCCGGCTATCTGTGGTGCTTATGAATGATGAACTTGCCAATAATTGCACATACCTAGTAGTTTCACTCTTGATGCTGGGGAAGTTGTAGGCCACACAGCACGCCTTGCTTACATGCCTTACTGCTGCAATAGGGTGCAGCGCCCAAGAAGTAAATAAAACGCTCGTGGTTATTCAAGACATTTGTTTACTACTTTGATACATATGCACTTTTGCTGATGTGATAAAANAAATAAAACGCTCGTGGTTATTCAAGACATTTGTTTACTACTTTGATACATATGCACTTTTGCTGATGTGATAAAATCATAGAGCAGCGCAAGGACTTGACATTGAGTGAAAAGGTGCAGACAAATACAGTATAACCCTTTGAGGTCTNAAAATCATAGAGCAGCGCAAGGACTTGACATTGAGTGAAAAGGTGCAGACAAATACAGTATAACCCTTTGAGGTCTTTTTCCAGAATACATCTGCTCATTAAAATTAACTATTTTTGATTTAAAAAGTGTTACTTTTGAGCTAGACATGTAACATCGAGCTCATGCAAAATTTTTTTAAATGTAATGGGGGCCAGGATTTTGTCAAAATTTCCCAAATATCTACAGTGAACCTACCTGTCAACCATAATTCTGGAAACAATAAAGTGTCTGTTTAGCAAAGTTCAACTGTATTTCCTAGTGGCTCATAATGGCTACAATAAATGAGCAGATTTTATCGCTAAAATGTCTATTTCATCACATAAGAATTTTAGTTTAGTCAAATTAATAGTGTTATTAGAATGTGTATCTGATGTTTCTCTAACAATTTCAATATTACTCTGACAAATTCACAACCTATCTGCAAGAAACTAGTGAAGATTGATAAAAGAAATTACTCCTTACATAGTGCAAATGTTTCCACATCATTTGTAACCACAGAGTTTTCTATAGTTTTTTTTATAAGAAAGTAGCAGAAACGTCATTTTACACTAATTTCCTTTCAATGAGGCTGTATTTTTTNTCTATAGTTTTTTTTATAAGAAAGTAGCAGAAACGTCATTTTACACTAATTTCCTTTCAATGAGGCTGTATTTTTTATTTACTTTTTGTAGCATAGCACTGTCCATGAAGGTGTCTTCACATACATTGAATGTTGAAATTGCAGTTTTTGCACACTGTTCAGTTTATCAAAACGCTTAGTAGCCNAGGTGTCTTCACATACATTGAATGTTGAAATTGCAGTTTTTGCACACTGTTCAGTTTATCAAAACGCTTAGTAGCCTTCACTTTCAAACTACCATGAATGACTAAACTGTTTCTACATTTGGCATTTTAAGTGATTTTTAAACTATCCTCGCGTAATTGTTATCAAGATCCTAACCTTAAAGTACGGAAGAGGAGTAAGTGTGCAGTATTTAAAAACCACACAAATGATTAGTGTGTTATTACAGTGAAGCTTCTATTTTTAGTTTTTCATGGGACCTACTGGAAAAAACACAGCATGCGGGAAAACTCCACATGTAGACCTCTCCCCTCTAAATGTAAAACCTAACCTCAAATTTCGAAAATCCACCAAAGGTTTCCATAAAATTCATTAAATTTCTGCCAAATGTAGAAAAAGTGGCAAAAATCAAACAATGTATATTAAAAACAAAGATTTAAAATAGAAAAGTGCTAAAGTTGTTAAATTTAAAGAACCGTAATAAAGTACGTAACATAATAATAATAATGCATTTATTTTTTTTGCTCTACTTTGGTGGGAAAATTTAAGTTTAAATCTGACATGTAAATATTCGATTTTTTGATATTATATTTTAAGTTACTGGCGTAATTTTATCTTAACAGAATTAGTTTGTGAAAACATACTGTGCCCCTTTAATGCTTGTAATTTACATAGTTTTATACCGTACTGACCTAAATATTATTTTGTTTCCTTTGTGGAACCAGAGTAAAGTTCAAATCCGTTCCATCCATTATTAATGTTTGGTTCTGGTCCGTACCACNTTGTGGAACCAGAGTAAAGTTCAAATCCGTTCCATCCATTATTAATGTTTGGTTCTGGTCCGTACCACATCCATTATACACACGTGTTTTATTTGCGCAAATTTGTGTGTGCTGACTTGAAACAAAGAAGTGCTTGCAATTAGGTTTAACCTGTTTTTTTAATGTGAGTAATTTAAAACAAATAGTGATTGAATTATCAGAAATAAATTACGTAGTTAACAATTCCAACGTTTCACGACTAGTTGTATACACTAGCATTTGAGGTTAGGGCGTGNAGAAATAAATTACGTAGTTAACAATTCCAACGTTTCACGACTAGTTGTATACACTAGCATTTGAGGTTAGGGCGTGTGTAACTGCTCTTGGCGCTACTGAATTTTGGTAGTACAGTGGAGTCTCGGTTAACCGTCACCCTTTTAAGAAATGACTGCGTAAAGGAGAAAGCGCGACGAGTATCGCTCTGCTGTATGGAATTGGGCGGACGACAGTCAATGATATTAAAAAAGATGCAGATAAAATCGAAAGTAATGTTTCAAAAATACAAACGACAGACGAAGATGTCAAACTAAGAAAAACTATGAAGCCAGCAAAACTGGACCAACTGAATACAGTATGTATCAGTTGTTCATTCAACCCCTCAGTCAAGGGATATCAGTTTCTGGGCCAATAATAATGGCTAAAGCTATCGAGATGAACAAGAAGCTTGATGGGGATCCTTCGTTTAAGGTCGATATGGCATGAGGCAGTTGAACATATTGGGTGAAAAACTAAGCGTTTTAGATTTTAATCAATTTATCTGGTTAATTTTGTTCTAGTTTCGTAAATACAGGAATTATTAGAGAATTTCTTTAATATTTCTATGCCCTAATAATGGCTTTTAGAAGAACTTAAATTTTTCATCCATTTTGGCAAGTTACAATTTTATTAGTTACATTTATATCCTGTGTGGAACTATAAACCAGTTGTAAGGAGTGAAGGGAAAGAGTAGTGATATTCAGAAAATTTGAGTTAAACACCTTTCAGGCGGTTGAAAAAGATATATGGAAGGATGCTGAAATTAAATTCATAAACTAAGACAAAGAGGAGCACAGGATGTCCATAGACTAGCTACTGGAACCATTGTAACTGTATAAGTTAATTATTAATTTATTATGAAATTAAGTTTAGTGGACTACCCAGTCAATGTACTTGCAAACAACGCAAAGAGTTATGGATTATGCTTTTTTTTTTTACAGTATATTTTAGGGCTAGCCCAATACCAGTTTTTCTACCGATACCAAACCAGATTCAGATATTTTCCACTGATATTCAGATACCACTTAAATAAACACAAAAAAAAATTTGAATAGTAGTCTAATTTTATAAGTAATGTTAAATTGCTTAATAACACAACTTTCAGATCATTTTTACCAAATGAACTGTTGCACTACATAAAAAACTTAAATTATAAAAAAAAGTTAGTCAATAAATTATTACTTGCTACATTGATCGTATTAATATATTCATTATTACTTTGAAGAATGTTAGGTCTGATAAAAGAACAGTAAAACATTTTTTAAACACAATTGATTATGTAGTCTAAATGAAATATATAAATATTTATTGCTAAAATCAAGGTATGGCCTTGTTTATGTACAGGAAAACAAAGTTTACCCACCATGTTGCAACACTAAAATTGTGTTAATTTAACTTTCACACCTAACATGCATTTAGCCTAGTATTAAAACTTGCCACCTACAGTAGTTGCAAGTCTTTGTTTTTGTTATTTTTAATATTGTTACTACTGGTAACCATATTTACCACAATTTGGAAGTCCAATACGTAGACTGTCGAAAAACATCTTTATTACCTAGTAGCATGTTATTTCCTTTCAATTCCTTACTCCATGGCTACAGGATTTTCCGATGTTCGTTAGGTACATGTGCATGTCGCTGCCCAATGATCTTTGCTTTCCATTATAGCCTTGAACAAATTTGTTTTATGAATGTGATTTACGCAAACAAATTAGAAAAACGGCTAAAATAATTTGTGGGTCTACTAGGCAAAATAAAATTACATAAATTATCATAAATGTGCAAGTATTTAAAAATTTGATATATGTTTTACTTTTTGCAAAGTTTAAGGAAGATAAAAAAATGAATCAGTGCCTTGATTTTATGACTTATTACTAGGGAGAATGTCACTATTGTCATTATTGCACCCACGATAATTACTTTCAACCAACATTTATTTATTTATTTATTTATTTTCCTACAATATCAGCAGAATTGGACTCCGGTATCTTATCGATTTTAATTTTGCCAATGCCAAAAATATTGGCGGTATCTGCGGTTGCCGATAAATTTTGTGCCAACTTTAGTATTTTAGTTAAATATGTTTGTACTACAGTGTGTGTATCAGCATAGCATATAGAGGATCAGTAAAGAAACAGTTTACAAAAATTGTATTTATTTAAACCATTTCAGAGACAGTACACTTTCAGTGATGTGAAATTGTGTTAACATACAAAATTTTTAGGGGAGAGAATGTATAAATTCTTAGTACATGTATATGCTATAAAAATATGAAAGTATTCTCTCCAAAAGTCTTTTACCCAAACTTGAAGGTCACTGTTGTACCGACATCAGTGACAAAATACCATCCACAGCTAACTTGTATCACACAACCAAGACAATTCTAAAAACACTTTCACTTTCACATTGGGAATTACAGAACAAATCCTAGTACAAATTTCTTTGGTCTCCAGTTTCAAAATGTTCAGTTTTGGTCAAACTGACATGCCTTCATAACCCAGAATAAAGTTGTAGGTGCCCAGTGATGTTAAATGAATCATTAAATGCTAAACAATCTTACTATAAATACAAACTCCAACTGCCCAATAAATTTCATAATTAACAATCTTGGCTTCAAGAACTATGAAACAGATTTAAGTTACAAATATGAAAGTCCTGTATGTAATGAACGGTAGACTTTTCAAATTCCATTAACAAATCTCTTATTTCAAAATGTGAAGTGACTTCTGCATTTCAAAAGTCATTTTAATGTATGCAGAGTTTATAACCTTTTAAAACTCACTTTTTCTAAAAACTTTTTACAAATAAAATTTTGTTAATACAAACTGCTATTGATAAAAGTGAATATTTTATTTAGTGCTATGTTCAAGATATACCAATGATGTAAACTTATAACATTGACAGCGATGCTAAACATATGCACACCACATGAGGGACAAGGACAAAATGAGATTAATCCAGACTGGAGACCTACAGAACAGTCTTAAACATACAAACACATTCATATGTAAATAAATATTTTCAAAAAATACTGGTTGAAGGAAGCTGCAACTTACTCCACTGTTTAGTGTTCTCAGTAGGAATTTAGGAACAACACACTAAACAGCATGTCTAGCTAGTGATATGTAAGAAAATCAGATTACATTGTCCTTCCTGAAGAATATAACCCCTTCACTTCCCACACTGAAATTCAGTCTATAAATATTATTAACTTTTAAATTCACNCCTTCCTGAAGAATATAACCCCTTCACTTCCCACACTGAAATTCAGTCTATAAATATTATTAACTTTTAAATTCACGCTCGCAGGCGTTCACCCAAAAACAAATATTAACATAAAAAATTAATAAATAAACAGTTCAGTGACACGCAAAGTTACATGTAGGCCCATTACAAAGGAACTAAAACACAAATATTACAAAATAAAGTCTCTACACAGTGACAATATGATTAACATTGAAACACCTTTACACCAAACTGAAGCAGGAAATCTTTCCATCATAAGGACCTAAGAAACATTCGCAACTGCCAACGAGAAATATTCTTAGCAGGGTTTGGTTCACTAGCAGCTTTGGTCATCCTACTGAGAATAGAATTTTGATCCTTACACACAAATGGGGCAAGATATGGGAATTGCACAGTAACCTCCAGTCAGAGATTCCCATAGACAGAAGGGCAAGCTCACATTCTGCACAAAGCAAAATGAATTAGCATTACGACGATGAGCCCGCGACTGCCCCAGTCTTGCAGCTAAAGCACTTTCAATAACTTGCTTCATGCAAGTTGACAGTCTTGACCTGCGAGGTCAGCTGCAAAGTAGCAGCAAAAAAAAAATAACACTAATTCAAATACACACACTGTTACACTAAACTACAAGTGTCGCCAGTTATCCAGTACACACACTAAATACTTGTTGGCACAGCAACCTCCTTTCCTTATGTCATAATTAAACGCATGAACCACTCTTTTGGGGGGAAAACACACACTGCACAGTTAACATTCACTCCACTTCCACTATGTGTTTATGCATAAGTGTTTCGTGGTGGTCTCCGGACAGATCATCTGCTCCATGAATCTGCAATTGTGGAGTGCCTGAGAATAAAACCAAATCCTTTTAATGATTCACAGATTACACAACAAAATGAGGCAACATGGTCTCAGTAAATCAAACTAAAGCTGTAAATTATTTATAAAAACAGTCAGAAAAATTATAATGTTTAAGTTATTACCCTAATAGGGAAAATAGTTTATATTACAATAAATTTGCCAATATCTCCAAAAATAATGGACAGGCAAGAAGAACAACACACGGCTCAATAATTACAAACATATTATATCTACAAATAGTTCAACATTCCTAACACCCCAGGCAAACTCAAGGCAGCAGAAAGAGAGACCTTCCTTACACAAAAAGAAAAATGTTAACTTTTCTAAATAATCTGTGTGATGCTAAGCATATACCGAATCTGCTCGACAATTATTAAAAAATGCAAAAACTGATATGTTAGTAATAATAATTAAAATTTATTACTAAAAGTTTTAGATTAACTACTTTCCTCAACATGGGTGCCATTAATTTTTGAACAAGTTCTTGAAAGCTGAGTTGGCTGGTAGTACTTGACATCTCGTTGAAAGCAATATCATTAGAGATGAAACTAGAAACGTATGCAACAGTAGGCAGACAATTACAAATACACACATGGCTTACTTGCCTGGGACTCTGGCTTACTTGCCTGGGACTCCTAACCAAGAAAACCTCGTACCATAAGCTAGTGTGCAATCAATAGCATTATTGAGGTCTGCTTCGGGGCATCAACTTCAGATTTATTCTGTCTAATGTTTCAAATTATAGGGTTTACCAACTTAGGAAATTAGTGATTGGTCGTTAAGATTTAACAAACCCTCCATACTTTTCAAAAAAGATCTTCACAAATTTAGGACAAAAAGTATGTATTACCACGTTCAATGATAGTCTTCGATACTGCCAGTATAGAAAATTTCGTTAAAAATAACTACAAAGTTTCATAGATACAAAATTATTTTAGCTCAGTGTGGTATAACTGCCACTGAAAGCAACTGACACTTAAATACATACAACAATATGGCCTCCTACAATACAATATCTTCACCAAATTTGGTAACAATAAGTGTAATTGTTACCCAAGATATAGACAAATATTTATTTTTTCATGTGGGGCTATTTTACAAAATTGTGGATAAATGAGGCTCTGGCAGTATCCATTACTACAATCAAATTGGTCTGCAGCTTACAAAGTTAAGTTGGAATTTATTACATGATTTCAACGATAGCTTTATAAACCAAAAAGGAAACATTGCTGCCATTTTGAAAATCTGTGGCATTCTTAAAACTTATTTTACACCATCTGCCGCATTACTACTAGTATTAAAAATTTGGTAGGAATCTTTATTGTTTACAGAAATATGACAAAAACTTGTAACGTTGCACACTCACAGTTACAGCCGGCTATAAGTTGCCGACTACCACTAACTCAAGACTGAGTAACACGAGAGACTGTAAAATGGACGCCAATTAAATAAGAAATAAAGTCAAGTTCCGGAGTATTTGTTCTATACTTTTATTTATCATTTTAGTGACCCAGTTCACAGACTAAGTTCAGATACGCACAGTACGAAACGTTCACAGATAAACAGACTAAGTGCAGAACAGCGCCACAGTCGTTTGCATTTAATTTTCTTCGGGCATGTTTTGATAACGTGAATAATTCGTAGTGACCTGCCACACCAGCGGAGAAATAATCTAGTAAAGTCTAGGGTTAGCGCTAAGCCCGACGCAGCCTAGGCGAGCACTGGATGACAACTGACTTGATTCAACAACTTGAGACGACCGACTTCACCGACTGCTCTGTATCAACTGACTGAAGGCGACAGATGCACGCGTACTGGTGCTGCCTATCACCCCCCCTCTCCTAAGATAAGGGCCTGGCGAGCCACGCACGCTCTCCACAAGTTATCGAAACTGCATCGTATAAACTAAGACTGTTGACGCAGTCTGAAAGTTTCTAAATATTGCTGACTCTTACTGAAAACTACGATGTTTGAAACGACAACCGGATGCCCGATAAACGTAAAACAGCAAAAGTATGCCCGATAAACAAACTATCACGATAAAACAAACCACCACGGCTTTAATTTTGAATACCGATAAAAATATTACGAAGCTTATCCAAACAGACAAGAAAATGAAACGTGTGTCCCTAAAATTAAGAATACTGCATCATTACAAACTATTTATTCATGTCGTACTATCTTACAAAATTGCTGACTACCACAATATCCATATCAAAATTTAATGCTTCCACTATGCGCTGCCAGCATACAAAATTAGGTTTAAATTGATTCAATGGTTCCAGAGATGACATTGCCTTAAATATTAAAATAGTCACCATTTAGAAAGTAAGTGCTCAGTATGATTGAAAATTATAAAAGTCCTGTGTCCTTTGAGTACTGCGTATGTACCAAGTTTGGTGAAATTCAGTTCACGGTTTCAAAAATTGAGCGAGGGACAGATACAGACGCATGCACGCAGACACAGGTGCACAAACAAGGTGCTCGCAGGCGCACGCAGACCGGAAAGTAATCTAAGCTTTTTTTCCTTCGGGGAGAACAAGCCCATATATTTGTACAAGAAAGTTTATTCAAGCCTTTTATGTAAGTTATGGGGCAATTACCTGCGCTAAAGACAAACTAATCAACAGAGCTTTGATCAAAAATTTCCAGCCCTGCAAAATGCCATCAATACAAACATTTTTTCTAAAATCCATAACTGTGGTTCTATGCTTTTGGATTTTTTCTATCAAGGCAATGGTAGGAATGTTTAAACACATTACATCCTTGTTTGTCAGAGTGCAGAATATGTGCATGCTGGAATAAGCAAGTACTCTTTCAGAACACTTGCTGAAAGCATGTCTTCAGAGGCAATGCTTGCAAGATGGAAGCACACTCATCACTGAAGGTTAATGACCATTCCAAGATGAGACTTCAGTAATAACAGCTAAACCTTTGTGGACTTAATGTGAAAAAGTTAAAGCATAGACAAACGAGAATGATAATTCCACACTATATGGTATAGGTTGATCATGGTAAACACTTTTGTAAACCACCTTTCAGAAATAAAATCTCTGTCCATTGTCAACAGAAGAGGGAGTTTTCTGAGTTTGCCTAACCATGAGATCTGCCTGGTAAACCTGTCTTTCTGTGGTTTGGTATTACCTTGGTTGGCATGACTATTGTAGTATGGTGCCCCACCACTCTAGTTCAGAGTTGGAGGGGCACTCAATACCTGCATAGACTGTGTTTCTGCCCCACAAGTAATTGGATAGCAGATCCAGTATCCTGAAGAAAACTCTAGTGGATGCAGGAGGGGGACTTTACTTGTGCTCAAGCCTGGAGGAGTCAACTGTGGACCTGAGTGCTTAACTGTTCCTTGTGAATATTCTCACCTCCACTTGCAGTAGTATGAGGAAGCCACCTGCTTCCTTGCTCAGACCACAAGGAGTCATCTTGGAGTTTGTTGTGCCAGGCAGTCACCAGCATGACATGAGGGATACAGAGGATGGTAAACATAGAAACCAACAACCATAGGTGGGACTAAGGTTTTATTAACAACTCTAACTACCTCATTTGTGGTACACTTGCCTTGTGTAACTACGCCTAGCACTTCCACTGACCACAACCGAACCTCTGGACTTCTTTTATAGCTCCAAACAAGCAGTAGTTGACGTGCTTATTCCGTGTTCCTGGCACCGGACAAACCATTGCACGTATGGTCAAGCAGTTCTCAGCTGCAGAAGTCCAGAGAACCCAGCTGAAAACAATGCCCAACCTCAGTATCATATAGTCAGTCGGTAAGGGTGACCCCAGAGTGGTGGTGGAAAACTCCAGGCAATCTGCAATTGGAATCAAGTTGCTGGAGGATATTTTTTTTACAGTCATACTGCACCAACCGGACATGGTCACGTTACCTACCATTATCACTCTGCCTGCAAGTCTCCTGGTGCAGCAACTTGTGTGCCTGGNGGGGGGTGTAGGGCAGTTTACTACAAATATATACATATCCATGTGTGATATGTACACCACAAAACTTTTAACTGCTTTATGCTGCAGTACACCAGTATGTCTGCTCCCAGTGCTGGCAGAGAATTATGAGAAACTGGTCCGAGTATTTGCATTTTTATTGCAAGTGTGATGTTAAAATTTATTGCAAATTAAATTAGGCGTTATTTTTGCTTCATACACATTCAGAGTATGAATTTGAATATTAGTAAAAAAAATGTAGGTTCCTAACAATCTCAAGTTTTTACTTGACTGATGCTTTAATGTCATTAGGAACATGGCAATGCAAACGTTTGATACAAACTAAGAGGAAAAGCAGATCTTTATTGGAGCTTTCAGAAGTATTGAGCTAAACATTAAATCTATAATCTTTTCTATGAGAAAACGTGCAATTCTAACTGCTCGAAAGGCTTTTCTTGGTAAATATACCACTAAGGTTCTTGTTAAATTTTCCTTTCAGCCATTGTTTATCATTTACAGTGAAACCCCTATTTTACACTTTTCAAGGGACTGGGAAAAAATGTTGCAAAATGCAGGAACTTTTAATAAGAGGGAAGTTAATGCTGTAAAAACAGACATTTGGACCATAAGAAGTGTGTGCAAGATCCAGGAAAGTGTAAAATCAGCGGTGTAATACAGCAGTTCCACCAACTACCTTTTTAAATAAAAATTTTGCTATGTAAGTAATAAACACTGTGTATATTCCACTGCACTGAACTTAATGTCTAAGGATAAAATGAAGTATATTTATTGACTAGTATTCCAAATGAGACTGCTTTCAAAAGTGCTTTCTTCACCATGAATAATCTATTAACAGCTGCAAGCCTGAAGACTTCCTAATAAAGATTTGTATACCAAAAATGGTGGACTTCTGTGCGATGTACCTATTTAGAAACAGGAATAGGAATAAGTACTCCACTTTGCAGTTAGTAACATGTATTCCAATAATGTGCTGGCCAAGTATTCTGTCTCAATATACTGTTGCATGCTATAGCTCACAGCGGCCGCAAGCTCCCGTTATGCGTGTGACTGATGGTGGGGGGGAGGGGAGCTCCTCGACACACCCTTTCCAAAGCAGATGCGCTTGCTGTCTCGTCCCCCCCTTCCCGGGGCAGCCGGGGAATGATTGACAGCAGCGAGAACTGGCTGACACCACAGCCCCTCCTCCCACAGCTGGAGAAGCTGACAAATGTTGAGGATGCACAAGAATATTCTTGGAATTAGGACCCTTTAATTACTGTACATATTGGAACTGTCAAATATGTTGATATAAGTCAATTATAAACAGCAAGTGATATCAATTTATTGCGAGATGTTGAGTCAAAAGAATTTTGTTTGTAGTTATTACAATTGAATTAGGAAATCATAATTCACTCATTTAATAAAGACCTCCATCCTGTAACGAACCTGGTTTAGCCCACTGACTTGAGAAAATTGTAACACTACTAACGGCACTGAATACAGTCTTCCAATT
>NQII01007486.1:0-17596 GCA_002778355.1 Clitarchus hookeri
GGAGTAATGCAGTTACCGGGAGAAGTAGGGTGATGACGTAACTGGGAGTAGTGTAGTGATGCAATAACCAGGATGGGCAGCGTGATGCCATAACCGGGACGAATGGAGTGACGCCGTAACCAGGAGGTGTAAGTAATGCCGTAACTGGAACCAGTGGAGACATGCTATAAACAGAAGAAGTTGAGTGATGATGTAACCCGAAGGAGTGGAGTGACGATACAACCGGGAGGAGTGGAGTGACGATGTAACTAAGTGGAGTGGATTAATGCCCATAACCAGGATTGCGGAGTAATGCAGTTACCGGGAGAAGTAGGGTGATGACGTAACTGGGAGTAGTGTAGTGATGCAATAACCAGGATGGGCAGCGTGATGCCATAACCGGGACGAATGGAGTGACGCCGTAACCAGGAGGTGTAAGTAATGCCGTAACTGGAACCAGTGGAGACATGCTATAAACAGAAGAAGTTGAGTGATGATGTAACCCGAAGGAGTGGAGTGACGATACAACCGGGAGGAGTGGAGTGACGATGTAACTAAGTGGAGTGGATTAATGCCCATAACCAGGATTGCGGAGTAATGCAGTTACCGGGAGAAGTAGGGTGATGACGTAACTGGGAGTAGTGTAGTGATGCAATAACCAGGATGGGCAGCGTGATGCCATAACCGGGACGAATGGAGTGACGCCGTAACCAGGAGGTGTAAGTAATGCCGTAACTGGAACCAGTGGAGACATGCTATAAACAGAAGAAGTTGAGTGATGATGTAACCCGAAGGAGTGGAGTGACGATACAACCGGGAGGAGTGGAGTGACGATGTAACTAAGTGGAGTGGATTAATGCCCATAACCAGGATTGCGGAGTAATGCAGTTACCGGGAGAAGTAGGGTGATGACGTAACTGGGAGTAGTGTAGTGATGCAATAACCAGGATGGGCAGCGTGATGCCATAACCGGGACGAATGGAGTGACGCCGTAACCAGGAGGTGTAAGTAATGCCGTAACTGGAACCAGTGGAGACATGCTATAAACAGAAGAAGTTGAGTGATGATGTAACCCGAAGGAGTGGAGTGACGATACAACCGGGAGGAGTGGAGTGACGATGTAACTAAGTGGAGTGGATTAATGCCCATAACCAGGATTGCGGAGTAATGCAGTTACCGGGAGAAGTAGGGTGATGACGTAACTGGGAGTAGTGTAGTGATGCAATAACCAGGATGGGCAGCGTGATGCCATAACCGGGACGAATGGAGTGACGCCGTAACCAGGAGGTGTAAGTAATGCCGTAACTGGAACCAGTGGAGACATGCTATAAACAGAAGAAGTTGAGTGATGATGTAACCCGAAGGAGTGGAGTGACGATACAACCGGGAGGAGTGGAGTGACGATGTAACTAAGTGGAGTGGATTAATGCCCATAACCAGGATTGCGGAGTAATGCAGTTACCGGGAGAAGTAGGGTGATGACGTAACTGGGAGTAGTGTAGTGATGCAATAACCAGGATGGGCAGCGTGATGCCATAACCGGGACGAATGGAGTGACGCCGTAACCAGGAGGTGTAAGTAATGCCGTAACTGGAACCAGTGGAGACATGCTATAAACAGAAGAAGTTGAGTGATGATGTAACCCGAAGGAGTGGAGTGACGATACAACCGGGAGGAGTGGAGTGACGATGTAACTAAGTGGAGTGGATTAATGCCCATAACCAGGATTGCGGAGTAATGCAGTTACCGGGAGAAGTAGGGTGATGACGTAACTGGGAGTAGTGTAGTGATGCAATAACCAGGATGGGCAGCGTGATGCCATAACCGGGACGAATGGAGTGACGCCGTAACCAGGAGGTGTAAGTAATGCCGTAACTGGAACCAGTGGAGACATGCTATAAACAGAAGAAGTTGAGTGATGATGTAACCCGAAGGAGTGGAGTGACGATACAACCGGGAGGAGTGGAGTGACGATGTAACTAAGTGGAGTGGATTAATGCCCATAACCAGGATTGCGGAGTAATGCAGTTACCGGGAGAAGTAGGGTGATGACGTAACTGGGAGTAGTGTAGTGATGCAATAACCAGGATGGGCAGCGTGATGCCATAACCGGGACGAATGGAGTGACGCCGTAACCAGGAGGTGTAAGTAATGCCGTAACTGGAACCAGTGGAGACATGCTATAAACAGAAGAAGTTGAGTGATGATGTAACCCGAAGGAGTGGAGTGACGATACAACCGGGAGGAGTGGAGTGACGATGTAACTAAGTGGAGTGGATTAATGCCCATAACCAGGATTGCGGAGTAATGCAGTTACCGGGAGAAGTAGGGTGATGACGTAACTGGGAGTAGTGTAGTGATGCAATAACCAGGATGGGCAGCGTGATGCCATAACCGGGACGAATGGAGTGACGCCGTAACCAGGAGGTGTAAGTAATGCCGTAACTGGAACCAGTGGAGACATGCTATAAACAGAAGAAGTTGAGTGATGATGTAACCCGAAGGAGTGGAGTGACGATACAACCGGGAGGAGTGGAGTGACGATGTAACTAAGTGGAGTGGATTAATGCCCATAACCAGGATTGCGGAGTAATGCAGTTACCGGGAGAAGTAGGGTGATGACGTAACTGGGAGTAGTGTAGTGATGCAATAACCAGGATGGGCAGCGTGATGCCATAACCGGGACGAATGGAGTGACGCCGTAACCAGGAGGTGTAAGTAATGCCGTAACTGGAACCAGTGGAGACATGCTATAAACAGAAGAAGTTGAGTGATGATGTAACCCGAAGGAGTGGAGTGACGATACAACCGGGAGGAGTGGAGTGACGATGTAACTAAGTGGAGTGGATTAATGCCCATAACCAGGATTGCGGAGTAATGCAGTTACCGGGAGAAGTAGGGTGATGACGTAACTGGGAGTAGTGTAGTGATGCAATAACCAGGATGGGCAGCGTGATGCCATAACCGGGACGAATGGAGTGACGCCGTAACCAGGAGGTGTAAGTAATGCCGTAACTGGAACCAGTGGAGACANTATATATGTTCGTGCTGCGAGCAAAATGTATTTTTAATTTAGCTTTAAATTTTAATTTTGCGTTTTCTTTTTTGTCAAAATTATGATTACTTTTCATCCAAATACAATGTATCTTGGGTTTATATTATTTATTTGCGCGTGTCGCGAGTTTAATTTCAGTATTTGAGAAAGGCATTTTTTTTTTATATCCTGTTTGCATTTACGACAATGTCAACTATGAAGGCTGTGTTGATGTATGTTTTGTTTATAAAATGGCGCCGTGCTCGTACGCCGCAGTGCTGCCACTCTTGTGCCTCGTGGCCATGTACTGCCGGTTGTATATACATCGCCGCGTGTTTCCTTCTACGTCGCGCATTTTCAAGCGTTTCGAAAATTATTTATTTTCATTAAATAACATAACTGTTGCGTTGTTTAAGTAAGAGCATTGCGTATTTTGAAGTCATGCCACATTTTCTGACCCTGTTTGACTTTGGTTTCAGATGTTGACCTCTCTCTCACATTTACTTGTATTGCTTGGTGAATTAACTATTCAATACAATGTTTCTGCTAGTCGCTTATGTTTTATCTTGTTGACGTGTTCAATTCGCCCTTTGCAAGTGTTTTCTTATTATTTTTGCTGTTTTTGGAAATGCTTTTTCTGTTCAAGCTTCGTTTTATTTTATGCCCGTGTTTATTTTTGGACTCTGTTAATAAGTGTTTTTAGGAATTTAATTTTAAATTTTCTTTTCCAATTTTAATACCGCTTCTTGCAATTTATCATATTCATTTCTGACGGGCAATTTGATTTTGTACCTTTTCTCACGAGTTTAGCAAATTTTGTACCTTTTCCTACTTAGTACTTAATTTAGATACGCTTTTGAACACTTGGTATAGCATTTTGGATATTGGTACACCCATTTTAGTTATTAAAAAAATAGGTTAGTGTAACTCTTGCAACTTGTTTGGTTGATTTTTTTGATAGTTAGTTGACATCCAGGTGACAGGTGCGTTTGAGTGGGTCAAGGTTATTCATCTCGAGTGGCAGATGGAGTTTGTTTTAGAGTCTAAATTGGGTGTTGAGCTGCCACTGTTTTTTCTGTGTTACTCTGAGGGTGTGTAACACCAAGGCCAGTCCATTCGAGTGCCATTGGTACTTATATTTGGACGACCCCTCATAACTTAACTAGGTGTCAACATGGAAGAATGCAGGACTCCATGTTTAAAGTGTAGTTTATTTCGCAAAGTTGGTGTTGGCAACCTTTTAAATTAAAAATCTAATATAAAATTGTTGTAAAATTTGAGTGTTACCATTATCGTTTCTTCTGTGTTTTTATGAGTCAATTCTGGTTCGTTTCTGTAGGGTTTTCTGTGTACCTATAGTTATTATTTTTCAACTTTTTTTTTTTGTTTTTTTTGTAATATTTTGATCCTGGTTTTGTTGAACTTTGTTTTAGTGTTGGTGCACCTTGGCTGTTCTCCAGTGGAATGCGTCTACTGTGTGGGTTCTCCAGGGTAGCTGTTTTCCACAGTGTTGGCTGCAGAGTATGGCGCACTGTTCCCAGCTGCTTCTAGTAGGTTCCACGTTGCTGACCCTCTGCTCAGCGAGACTGCTGTGTGTGGTGCCCGTTTCTCTCTTCAAATTTGATGTATCAATGGAAAAAAAAATTATTGCCCTAAGCACCTTTGTTTAGTACATTTCAAAACTATTTCATTCTTTTATATTTTTTTTTCACCGTTGCCTTGAATTGTTCTCGCGTTTTGTGTGTCGTGAGCACGATTTTTTAGCTGTGGTGTGGGACCCAGTCTCTTTTGTGTTGACTTTTTCTGTGAGGCTGTGGTCACTTTTGTATAACTGTGAGTTTGGTAAAAGAAAAAAAAATTACCTGTATTTCATATTCTTTTAGAAGTGCCTGTATTATCACTTTATTTCTATTCTTTGATGAATGTTGTCGATTGACTGTGGAATGAGACATAGTCACCGCATATCGTGTCATCGAATTCTTGGTGGCATCCTAACCTTAAGCTTTACTTTAGTTCCTCGTTTCCAATTAAATGCGTTGTTTGGAATTTACTTTCGGTGTTGTTGGCAACCAGTGAATACAGGTGGCTTTGTTTTGTTGTGATTTGTGTCCGTTTCAGTGTAGAACTAGTCTAGCGTTGTTTCTTGTTTTTTTTTTTGTTGGTTGGCTGATCACCCATCAGCAGTTCAAGTCACACACTAGTTGCTAGTTTAGCTAGTGGCAGTCAGGACTTTGGCTTGGCTTAGTGCCAGCACCAGTTTGGGTTTTGTCCTATTCTTTGTGTCTTTGTATTGGAGTAGTGTATGTGGCATGCTGCAAAACACGTTTGTTTTGATCCTTGGCCCTCGGACATGCCCGTTTTTCGGGGTCGTGGGAAGTTTCTTGACAGCCTTATTTGTTGTCGAGTCGTGTCCTAGGTATTGTTTGACTCGTTTTATACCCTTTGTAGTTTTTCTGGTCATGGGTACTTGTACCTCCGCTATTGTTCTGCCATGTCCTACAATTCTTGCATGCTACCTTTGTTTCGACTGAAGTGTTTTCATCTTAACTTCTTAGTTGCTATGTGCTATATAAACCTATTTTTTTAACTCCTGTGTCTCTTTTGAGAGCAGGAGTGTGTGCCGTATTTGTGTCCCTGCTATAGTATAATTTTTTATATATTTGAAAACTTTATTTTAGTATTTTAATGTGGTAAAAACGATTTCTACTAATATTTAACAGTCTTATTACCTTTGGTATTCAATTAATGCGACTACTATGTTTTTATTGTCTGTTTGAGCATCTCTGTTTTATTTAATAATGATAATTTGTCCGATGTTACGATATAACATTTCATGGTAAACTATTTATTTATTATTTATCAAAGCATATGTAAGATGTCATTTATGTATTTCAGTTTATTTGATCATTGTTTATCAATATTTTATTACTTACTTATTTTTCTTGTAACATTGATTTTAATTAATTTTTTATCTGTACTTTGAAAGTTAAGTTTTTAATCCTGTCTCGCCTGCAAACCCGTACTTCATGAGAGATTGTTTCTCTACCAACCGGATGTGCAATGCTGTGTTGCAAATTCTTTCAGTCGCCGTCTGAGGTTACCACTTCCACTCACTTCCCCGCAGCTGCAGTTCTTGCAAATTTTTCCCCGGCGTAGCCCTGCCGCTTTATGCGTGATTTTACCAAAAAAAATGCGTCTCTGTTCACATGATATTTGCCCCCACCCTTGTGCGCTTGAGCGCAATTCACCTCGTCTGGACAGCCTGCGACATCTATTGGGTACTTTCTATCCTTTCCGATTGTCTTTTGCCTGAAGTCCCTGTGTATTTCCCAATAGGCTTTTGATTCACTTGCTTTTCAGCTCGGGAGCAATCAAAGCGTGCAGTCGTCCTGCTCCCGTGTTTGTGATCTTCGGAAGGAAGTTCTTGATGAACATTTAGTTTGTTGAGCCAGAGAAGTGATAATGTAGTGTTGTACATTTTGTATTTATTTGTAGTGTGAGGTATAATGTGCATTGCTGCATGGGTTTGCCACTATGCAGTGTTCTTTCTGTTTTCTTCTCCTGCTTCCCTCGTGTGAGTGTGCACTTGCACGGGTATTCCAGTAGTGCACTCGTGTCATAAATTTCCATTTTTTTTCCGATGGCAGCGTCCATGCGGACTTTTCTGTTTGGGAGACTTAGCAATCTCTCTTCCTGTCATGGACGGTTATTTTCAACATTTTCTACAGCCTGATGTCTACAAGTGGACTTATGGACAGCTAAGTCCCTATGAATTATTTTTTTCCTTTTTAAAACACTGCCAGAGCCACAGATTATGTGTTCTATTCATACAAGAAACTAAAGAACACTTTGGATAATATTGAACTATCGTGACGTAAATAAAAAAACAAATAATTACAATTAGAATGATTTATTGATAACATGTAAAGGAAATCTTACGAAACGTGTAAAAGATGCATCTCACGTATCGTTTGGAATAATTTATTGAATTTTTTAAAATAATGAATATATGTAATCTTAATTTATCTTTTGGGCTTTCAAGAAATGTTTTTTTTTGACCACACAAGGATATCTTTAAATTGTAATGAAATGCTTTATTATATTTTATAATATTGGAAAATGTATTCACACAAAAGGAGAATGAAAATAACTCAAAGATTAAGTAGTACAACACAACCACAAGTATTTTGTTATTTCGAGGTGTCCTCTGGTCTCTTAAATGTGTTTTACGGCAAGTATGGCTGGTCTTGTTTAACTTTCGTTAATGTAATTTATTTATTATTTTTGTGCCCGCGTCCCTTTTAAAGCCCAGCATTTTCTTTATTGTAGCTTCCAATTTCTTTACGTCTTTTTGTAGAGTCCTTTTGGATTTCATTTATTCGTTTTTTCGGGCCACAGTTTTATTTGTGCTGTTCGATGGCCGTCTTCTTTTATGCCAAGGACTTACTACGATGTTTATAAATAATTATATTGGTTATAGTCGTGTGGACGGACAAGTTGGCAGAAGACTAATAAGCATTTTATTTTAACAGAGTAATATAATGTTGACCATTAAAAAAAATATATTTTATTAATTTTTTGATCAAACGTCTAGCGACTGGCACATACTTTATAACGGCTACCACGCGAATGGCTTGAATTATGCTTGCAGCTTTCTTAGGCCTTTTTCAGCAAGTGTTTAAATTCAAACTAGCTACAAGGATAATGCAGGGGAGCAAGTTAATTTGATTAAAACTTAACATAAGATTGTCATGACAAGACTTCTCTAAGAAACAAATACTTATATTAATTGTACCCCAGCATCAAAGGAGCTAGTAAAGGAATAGTCGTTACTTAAGTAAACTGCGCGTGGTACGATGGCACCACAATCTGCCAGCTCAGTAGATATTGTAAGACTGTCTGGTGTCGGGCGAGAACAGTAACTCAATGCGGTGTAAAGTGACTATGACTTCGGTCTTCCATTACATACTTAATTTCAAGCATACAAATTTGCAGTTTAAACGATGTGAGCATCTGGTACTTTCCGTACTAGACGGCCACTTAGAACATTTCACAGAGCATCGCGCATACTGCACATAAAGCACAATCTCCTCTTATGTTCCACGAAAGTAACAAACGAACGTTGTCGACAGGCTGTTCATACGTGCAGTTACTAACATTAACATGGTTTGCTCTAGGCATTCTTTCCAATAGATTAAACGTCCGATCACATAAGTTGATCACTTTCTTACAATTTGGGATATTTGGTTTGCACTAAATGATACAAAGTTAACATTCACTCACACATAAATACACACACGTACATGGGCGAGCATCTACAAACAATGTAGCATGCTCCCTCATCCGAATGAAATGACGCGTTCGCTAACTATACATAATAAACTTAACAAACATATGTGAAATGTTCATAGATCTGATTGCACTGTCAAAATGGAAGTTTGTTGTGATATAAGGTTTTTTCAGTATGGTGTGATATTTCACAGCCTTTCGACGATAAACCTACTGCAAAGTTTGGATTTTTATATTCGGCAATCTCAAAAATAACCCCTGACTACAAGAACTCCTTTTCAAAGTATCGACAGCAGCGTAGGTATTGAAATAACTCGTCAGATAACATCGCATTTCAATGCTTTAGCATCTACGAACATCAATATGGGGAATGTGCAATAAACCATGCGTTACACAGGCTTTAGAAACCGATGACTAACCCGATTACCATTGCTTATCACATGACATAGAGGTATGCGTCTTCCCTCCTGTTGGCTCTTAAAAGTCACCATTGTTCAGATAAATACCGAAAATTGGCATCCTGGCTCAAAGATCGTGGTTTCCAATTGACTCGGGCAGATGTGAGTAAAACCATATGAAACAATGGAGCGGGCATCTCATCAAAGAAAGTTATCATGTGGCTGTGGCTCTCGTGCGTTATACGGCGTGTTTAGTTTACTAGCATTGAGAATCTTCATACATCTACAAACATCTGTGACACTTTAAATTTGCTTACACATCCTATTTGACATGTTATCCCTGTTCTTTTACCATGTTTATAAATGTCGGGTTTGGTCTCTTCCAACACGGCAATGCTTCGCCAGACACTTCCACCGCCTCTAAATTGTTATTACCGAGAATATTGTGGTCTCCGAATTATAATAACCAAATGTATGACCGTAAAAATTTTATTTCATCAGTTAAATTATTTAGTGTCTCATTTCTTAGTGTTTTATTGATATTGAAGTTTCACAATAAATTGATATCACTGGCTGTTTACAATTAATTATTTCAGTCAATAAAATTTACAATAACCTCAATGAAATTTATGTATTTTTTAACAAAAAATGAGTGACAATAGACAGTGTATCAATAATGATTCAAATATTTTATAATTTATGTGTCCATATTTGTCTGTTGTGATATTTATAATAAAATCCGTATTATATTTTCATCCATTCCCACCTTATTTTAGCCCAGGTCCCACCAGTCCGCAAAGTTCTAGCTAGAGTTATCTGGATGCCATCATGCACAGTAGCCTTCACTCGTCGAATATCACGCCCTCTCGTCCATTCACACCACAAACACCTCGTCCGCCGTCGTCTCGCAAACTCTCGTCGTTGTTTGTCCTCCTCACCAATTTTCGTTATCGACTTCGCCCGGTTACTGCACTGAACCAGAAGGCTACTACCAAGGCTCCCAGCTATTGGACCGCTGCAATATTTATATGGTTGTAGGCCATCGTCCAGAAATTTCTTTAAATGCCGCGTTGCACCGAGAGCCCTAGTTCCCAGAATATTCTTGCGCATCCTCTAAACTCTTCGCCTTCTCCAGCAGTGGAGAAGAGGAGTGGCTCTGACGCCAGTCATGTCACCGCCGCTGTCAATCAATCCCCCCACCTCCCATCCCCCGGCGAGTGGGTCTTTCTATCTNTACCATTGCTTATCACATGACATAGAGGTATGCGTCTTCCCTCCTGTTGGCTCTTAAAAGTCACCATTGTTCAGATAAATACCGAAAATTGGCATCCTGGCTCAAAGATCGTGGTTTCCAATTGACTCGGGCAGATGTGAGTTAAACCATATGAAACAATGGAGCGGGCATCTCATCAAAGAAAGTTATCATGTGGCTGTGGCTCTCGTGCGTTATACGGCGTGTTTAGTTTACTAGCATTGAGAATCTTCATACATCTACAAACATCTGTGACACTTTAAATTTGCTTACACATCCTATTTGACATGTTATCCCTGTTCTTTTACCATGTTTATAAATGTCGGGTTTGGTCTCTTCCAACACGGCAATGCTTCGCCAGACACTTCCACCGCCTCTAAATTGTTATTACCGAGAATATTGTGGTCTCCGAATTATAATAACCAAATGTATGACCGTAAAAATTTTATTTCATCAGTTAAATTATTTAGTGTCTCATTTCTTAGTGTTTTATTGATATTGAAGTTTCACAATAAATTGATATCACTGGCTGTTTACAATTAATTATTTCAGTCAATAAAATTTACAATAACCTCAATGAAATTTATGTATTTTTTAACAAAAAATGAGTGACAATAGACAGTGTATCAATAATGATTCAAATATTTTATAATTTATGTGTCCATATTTGTCTGTTGTGATATTTATAATAAAATCCGTATTATATTTTCATCCATTCCCACCTTATTTTAGCCCAGGTCCCACCAGTCCGCAAAGTTCTAGCTAGAGTTATCTGGATGCCATCATGCACAGTAGCCTTCACTCGTCGAATATCACGCCCTCTCGTCCATTCACACCACAAACACCTCGTCCGCCGTCGTCTCGCAAACTCTCGTCGTTGTTTGTCCTCCTCACCAATTTTCGTTATCGACTTCGCCCGGTTACTGCACTGAACCAGAAGGCTACTACCAAGGCTCCCAGCTATTGGACCGCTGCAATATTTATATGGTTGTAGGCCATCGTCCAGAAATTTCTTTAAATGCCGCGTTGCACCGAGAGCCCTAGTTCCCAGAATATTCTTGCGCATCCTCTAAACTCTTCGCCTTCTCCAGCAGTGGAGAAGAGGAGTGGCTCTGACGCCAGTCATGTCACCGCCGCTGTCAATCAATCCCCCCACCTCCCATCCCCCGGCGAGTGGGTCTTTCTATCTTCCTAGGGGGAGGTCAAGGTGCCCCCCCCCTTTTTTCACAGAGCTGGACCGTGCATAGGTCTCGCATCAGCACGTATCATTATATTCCAAAAATAGATGTTCTTGGGAGCCGAGAAAGCTGCGAAGGCCGATATGTTAAGCGAGAAAATAAGTCTCCACTTCTGTGACCTCGGACACTGCGGCAGCTTTTGACTGGTTGTGGCCAGATGTTGCTTACACTGCTAACGCCGCGTTCTCAGAGCATATTGGGATTAAATAGTGATTCTTTGGAACCCATCCACCATTCCTTCTGCTGGTCAAGGTCGATGTTTTCTCCCGAGTAGTATCTTCATCACGCTCACCTTCGTCCCTAGGGGTTGTGAGGCGGTTTCAAGCCCGCACACTCAAGCGCTAATTGGGTTGTTTATGGCGAGGCTTCCTGGCGAGAAACATCGCTCCTATCCTCATTCCACCCTCCCCGCTTCTTTTCACTTAAACTCTGATGCGCTCCGACCCTCGCACGTTCCACCAGCTGAACATCTACCGCTGCCCTTCAGCCGAGCACTCATTGCAATTTTCCTTTGCCCGCCGTCTTCCCGCACACCCNAGCCTCGTGCCAGCCAATAAGCGAATGGGTAAGGTTACATCGAAGGAACCGCCACGACATTTCACCTTCTCGTATGTATCTGTTGTGTGAGTGTGTTCATAGTATAGTAACAGAGTGAGGAACCTCTTGCTTGTAATGGGCACCGAACCAATTAGTTACTGACCTGATGCTCAGAAAATGTTGGGTCATGACACGGAACGTTGCTCGAACTCGTTGACTGAATTCTTAGGACGTAGGCGCGACGACACAGCGACATTGGTCATTGAGAACACCTCAAGGCAGGCAGTAGTCATTTTTATTTAACCGCTATCTCCAACATTCTTCTTATTCTTATCCATCTTTCGCGTTAGTGTATACCATATGCTGAGCGAAGTGCTCTTAATCACACTATCTTCCCCCTCCATACATCCACGCATTATCTTCATGTTCTTTGTAACCATGACAGAGGCCTGAATACCTACCCACTTTCCTTAAAGACAAATGCAATCCTTACTGCTATCAAAAATAATGACATCATGGGCCCCGAGGTCTTCTAGTCAACTAAACAATTAGATTTCATAGAATCTATTACCAGAAGAATTTTATTTATAAAATACCTGTCAGAGAGGGACTTTAGTACAGTAAATAAACAATGACAGGGCGAATGTATACACCTTGGTCTTGACCTTAAACTACAATTGGTGAATGGAGCCAAAAATTGCTATGTTTTAAAATAAAATACAAGAATTTTAATTTAAAATAAAGCTACAATAAAAAATTTTTTATGTGTAAAAATGTGTTTACTTTCAATTTTTACTTTCAGAAATATAGAATTATCAATAATTTTAATTAAGGTGACATAAAACCATCAATTGTATACGTGTATAAAGATAAACATTCGTCTTGAAAAGGGAGAAATAGAGAGAAATAACATATATGATATGCCTGATGAAATGGTCAGAGCCGCATGTTTTTTGCTTTTTATTGCAAGTTTATGTTTAGTCGGACCTGTATAAATAATGAAATCATCTAATTAAGACGTTAATTTTAATTCAGAATTAGTATTTAATTTTAAATAATTTGTAGGTGATATTCTCTCAAAAATTTTATCGATTATTTTGTTCACCGAAATTCCTTTTAACAACAGTAAATTAAGATGTTATATTTTTACCGATATTCAGTTCTAATCAGCAGTTTTATAACCATAATTACTATTTATCTTTTAAATTAATCCGTCTAATTTTATAATTTATTAAAAAAGTATATAAAGCCAAAAACTGTAATTTTAATGAATGTGTATCTAGATTACATTTTTATAATTAATAGTAACTAAAATTAATAGCAACATTAAAAAAAATAAAGGAATCAATTATTGTGCTGGTTTGATGAATGGAATTTTTTCAAAACATTTTTTTCAATTATAAATACTGATAAAAAGGAAATTAATAAAATACGAATGCCAGTGAATAAATATATAATGAAGGATTAAAGGAAAAAATAACAAAGATATTCTAATAAAGATGAGAGTTTTTCAAAGCAACCTTACATCAAAGGCAAGCTTTCACTAGTATGTGAAATATGTACACATGTATACAGACCTAACTATGAAAAAAAAACTGTTACACTGAAAGTGTTGTGTGAATGCTGTAAATATGTTGTTACATCTTACTTCAAATTAAATTAATCTTGAAACAAAACTACTTAATAAAACAAAAGCTTTCCGCACAGCACAAATAAAATATGTTTTTCTTATGTAGGACACCAGCAAAACTAACAAAATAAATCTGGCTATATTTTTTATGAATATAATTTTAGTGGTAAGGGTCAATATGGTTATTTAGAGAGATACCAAAAATTCATTGTCACTCATGTAGGAAGTTTGTAACAAATTCTCTACTTAATATAAGGTACAGTTGTATAAAACTATATTATTTCCCACTCCAAAAGTTTAAAATGGGGTCCCTTGGCATTAAGCAATTATAGTTCACTTATTCCAAATAAAACTATCGCTGCTTACCAAGTGAACATTGAACTTCTGATATTATGGTAAGTAACCAGATAACATCATAGGGTTGTATGTAGTATTATAAACCAGCGCTATACAATTCATATTGCTGGCGATAAACGTACAGTTACTATCAGGGCTCACAGTAATTTTTATCGTAGTTGTCAGAAGGTCGTTTGGTACGTGCGGTATGATTTCGTCAGATATGCGGGTTATTTTGTGGGGCGTTGCTTTGAAGTACGCTTGTCGCAAGAAGTCAGCTCTCGAGATAATAAAAGGGGGAATGGCGCATATTAAAAGACAATGCTTGGCTGCGACTATTCGACTGCAGCCTTTCAATTAACTTGACAAATCGCAGCTTGGTAGTTTTCGTGACCGCTTTGATATTTAAACGGTGGCCTGTTTTAGTCTGTTCACTTCAGTAAATGAACCTCAGCTGAGACTGTCGCACAGTTTGCCAGAGCTATACGTGGCTTGTGAAATAAACAGGAGTTTAGCTAAGCGAGTCATAAAAACATATAATCTTTTCAAGTGTGAATTTTACTTTTTCCAGAAAGCGGCGTGGTTGCGTAGAAAGTCTGCTAACAAGTTATCAACAATTAAATTACATCTAAATTTTCCAAGATCGCAAATAAAAGCGTTTATTTGATTATTATTTCTTAAAAGTGAGTGAAACGACTTCTCTTTTTTAAATAAACCTTTCAAAATAACGTAATCCTGTATATAACGCCATTTATACTGCTTCAAACAGATAATGTGTGCCAGAAAACTACTGTGAATTAAAAATTTTTAAAAAATAAACAATATTATTAAGTATAGAATGAGCAAGGATTATTATCGCAAATAACCTCCATTCCTTTATTTTAGTAGTAGCAGGAAAATTCTGTTATATTTTTTTCGTATCAGGCCAACTTTGGAAACTTTGTACGTTCGCGTGTGTCTGAGAAAACTGTTTCGGCTTTGATTTATCGTACAAGACCTGGGAGGCTTTGAAGCAACAGCTAACTCGCAGCATTAGAATTAACAAAACATTGTTTATGAGGGAGGAGGGGTGATGCAACAGGCCCAGTTTCATACCAGCAAATTTCATCGCACGATTGGTACATTAAAAAACTGTGCACTAATATTTAAGAACATAAGTTGTGTTGATAATAACGACCAAGGTTTCCGAAGTTTCGGTTTTCTTGTTACGGCTTCTATGTCTCGCAGACGATACGCCCTGTAACGTAGATTAAGTCCAGTTTCACCATTCGCTCTACTGTTCATGGTGTGTGTGCTATTCTCAATTCAAAGAGAAGCCACGCCTGAACTATCAAACATTTTGGCCATACTGAGGTTTGTTCTACTCAGGTTAGGAAGCTCAATGCATTTAGTTTGGTAAATAAACATTTTCGCCGGCAGGTTGCAGTGATGTAGCTTATGCACAGGATTATTCCTTTTTGTATGTAAGTAAATGGGATACTTGCAATTTTAATAAAATAAAAATAATTTTGTTAAATATTTATATTTCTATTGCGGTAGCACCTATGAAAATAATAAATTTTGTTCTAAAGTGAATATTTAACGAAATATGAGCAGGTGTTGTTTAATATTCTTTCGTAAAACCATATTTAACAAAACGTTAACTTACACAATTACTTTATTTGAATATAACAACTGAATTGAAAAAAAAAATAGTGAAATGGTTACTTAATTAATTAAAAAAAAGGAGAAGATTACAAAGTTACTTTTCATGATAGCGATATTTATTTCGTATTTAAATTTGTGACGTTTTTCCATTGAAAAAAGCTTACTCAGGGCGCCCCTTTGCATTTTTCAGGGTGGTACAAAGTCAAACAATGGCGCCCCTATTTTTTGTCCTTATAATATAGGCAAGTGGAAGTACGAAAATATAATGCGCTCTCTTACATTAGAAAAAAAAAGCCTTATGGCAAGTGATATTTAACTGCTTATGATTGTGTACAGGTGGATATCAAATGTACAATTATTGCAGGAATTGAATATGTTATGTATGAAAAAAAAGTAACCAAATTGAATTCTTAAGATACTAAATTAACAATCTACTATAAAAATATATATTTTGCTGTGAACGCTGAAGCAGATAGTTAAGTTCCAGCATGTCCTTTCTGTGTTGCCTGCGCGAAACTTTCTTCATATGAGCACCTTTCTAACCTTAGCTCTCGCAAATTTCTGGATGCGATCAGTGTAACGCAGCGACTGGCAATATAATTTTATATGGAAAAAAATTGCCAGGTTTAATAAACTGTCTTCAAGCGTGATAGACTGTAAAATGGTTCTGATAAGTTTCTGTTTACTAAAACCACGTTCACCATTAGCCACTATTACTTGGATAGTCAATAGCATCCGAAGAGCAGTGAACAAGTTAGGAAATATGTCTTGCCAACTATTATTTTTAATCAGTTGTAGCTTTTCTAATGGCTCACCCGAGTCATTCAGAAATTCCGTGATACCTGAAATATTTGCTGCTCACTCTTGTCCTGAAACATCACAGTTATTACTGTCACATAGAGTAACCTATAAATCGGCGCAAGGCCCCTGTAGTTTGGGATTCCCGGGATGGTTATTAAGTTATAACAATAAGTCCACGTTGTGTTGAATTTTGAATGTTGTTCAAAGAGTATAATCAGAGCAGATTCAACTATATCGGCCACGGCGTAGAAGATCTTCGTCTTAAACAGTTCTTCTGAATATTTTGGTGTTTTATCTGCAGCCTCATACTCGAACCACCTGATTTCCTTCGACATCGAACTGCTGCAAAAGTCGACTCGGTACCAAGCTGGCATGACATTTCTCTTGCTGTTACATGGGTTGATGAGTAACCAGAACGCCTGTGCCCTTTCACAAAGTCGGAGCACTCCTCTAACATTTCTGATGCAGTTTACAGAGTCATAGTTTCAGACTGCATAGCTTTACTTTTAATACTAACTAGGAACGAGATGTCATACAAAGTCACCAGTGTGAGTATGAATTCAGACTGTTACATTTGTTTAAATAGAGATTTACCTTCCGATGCTTTAACTGGGCCATTGGTTTCCTCATAGAGTGTTCCATTAGAACATCGTACACATTGACATACTGCTAACGAACAGCTGCAATACTGAAAACTCCACTCTCCTACTGGGTTTCGCAAGCTTTCATTTGTGATAGGCCAAACACATGCTTAGATATCACACCCCATGGTTTGTATGAACTAGAGAATACAACGAACAATATCTGGATAACTCCGAGCGAAGAAATACATTTCACTGATATTTACGTAGCATCTGCTACAGCTAAATTTAAGGTGTGACAGCCACATGGACTAAAAAAAAATGCTCCTTGATATTGCTTTATTATTCATTTTTGCACACGCTTCTTTATTCCTGCCATATTGGCACAATTGTCCCTGGCCCCGACAATCTTTCATATCGAGATCATTATTAACATTTCACTAAAACATGTAATTTCTCTGCGAGAAAAATTAACACGGGATTTTATCCAACATATTTTAGTCCTACGCGCAGCGCAGTGGTTCCGTTTATCGTTAATATTGATTAACTAATTGGTCGTCTCTTCACGACTCCGTCATTCTACTATGAATGTGTGACCATATTAAACCACTGAAAAAAGCTTACTTTTCGTTTAAATATATGTGAACTTGACGTATGGAAACAACTTAATTTACCTGTGAAAAGCCGAGAGTTCGCTAACATGTGTTTTCAATGAAGGTAGATCGCTTTTCCATTTAGGCTATTCGGCGATGAACACTGTTAAGCGGGGATTTATTGTATTAGAAACATGAAAACAATTTGTGGTAATAATTCTTTTCTCTGCCTTTGTTATTATAAAAAATACCAAGAGTACAATGCAAGCACTAACGAGCAA
>NQII01007486.1:17755-78272 GCA_002778355.1 Clitarchus hookeri
TCGAAATCACCCGCCAATAATGACGCACGTTACGACAGCTACGCTCAAACTGCCCTGGAGTCGGCCCTGAGCTTGCATATTAACGCTAAACAGTTATATTATCATTGTTTGCTTCTATAGGCACCACGAAGGGCGTAAATAATAGAAACGAAAAAAGTATATATTTAATATTCGCTGTTTATTCATATTTTTTTTTAGTCAAACATTTAAAAAAATTTTTTTTATATATGTCTTGTTTGGTTGTTTTATAAATATTTCGTGTATCACAAGCGTTACGTGCATCTTTTAACATAAAATTAACTTATTCATTGTTTATTCAACTTTTACTTATATTATGTTTATAAAAAATATTAATTCATTCCTAATTACGAATAAAAACAAAGATAAAATAGGTGTTTGTTAATGCCTAGTATGAAATATTTCTCATGCAAAATATTATTATGCTGAGTGTGCACGAATGCGGTGCGTTGTCCCATTGGTGTATTTTTCTAGATGCGGTTAAGTATAGTTTGCATGAGGCGGAGGAATATCTTGGAAGTAGAACATTAGCACGGTTTCAGCAAAGTGGGTAATAACCGTGAATGGATTATAATTAAGTTTTTTTGCTTGGGCAAGTATATATATAAATTCTGGCCAACCACGCACAAATAAACAAAATTTCTCAATTTACTGCCAACTTACAGACGGCTTCTTTGGAACTGCATCACACCTTGCGGCGCAAATATTCCCTGTGCCAAACTCTCCGATAATAAATTTAGTTTCGTTCCTAACCTGAGTGAGGTGGCGCAGTAGTACACCACTGGACTCACATTCGGGAGGACAAGGGTTCAGCCCCCTGTCCGTTCTTCCAGGTTTCTGTTTCCCATGGTTCCCGAAATCACACCAGGTGAATGTTGAGACGGTTCCTTTACGGAGACCATGACCGATTCCTTCCTCACTCCTGCTTCTCTGCGTGTCTTTCCCCTTCTCTAATAACCTCACTGTCGACGAGACGTCAAGGAGAATCATTAATAAAAATTTTTTAGATGCCTCAAGGTCACGTCTGTTCATAAGGAAGCATTGCAATGGACCCACCCAAGACGCCGATATGGTATATTTATTACGATAAAAAATAGGTGGTGGCTGTCGATATATATATATTTTTTTCCTTTTCTGGAAAAAAAGTTGTTTTTCAAGAACACGTTTTTACTGAGAAACACAAATTCTCGCAAACACAGATTTAACATACAATATTTTCTAGGGATTCTCCTATGTCCAACCTACATACCTGTCATTCGCACCTACAGTGTCTGATAAGGGCTAGATGCTATTGTACGTGTGGCTTCTTTCAATCCATTTCTATAAAACGTGTCATATGCGATATTTTTTTCGCGCTATCTGTCGAGTATCACGCCTTGGTATCCGAGAGTATACGCGGAAAAAATTTCGCTCGACACAAAATAGTAGGTGTGAAAACCCTTATTATCTATCGCCCATAAAGCTCATGGAATAGTGCGTTTATTAGGATGCGCGATAAAACCTTAACATATTATGGCGAGTACACTCGTCCACGTTTGACATGCTGCAGAATAAATTAAATTATGGTCGGTGCTGTACGGCTCCAGAGATAGCACCTTCCCCTGGGAATGCTGTTGGTTACTGCTGACACACTATATTAGGTTATTTGCTGTGTAATAGATCTTCTGAAAATATTTACATGAATTCCAAAATGTAAGGTATTTTAAGGAATTTGTAAATACTTCTTAAACAACATTTTTTTCTTTTGAAACGCTTAATAGGAAAAATTAATGTGTATGTTAAGAGGTTAAACAATTCGCGCAGCAATAATTCCTTCTTCGAGAAAAACTCTAACAAAATGGGATCCGGTGTAAATGAAGTGATAATACAGNTTCGCGCAGCAATAATTCCTTCTTCGAGAAAAACTCTAACAAAATGGGATCCGGTGTAAATGAAGTGATAATACAGAGTTCTTAAAAATACAGATGTGAAACAGCATCTTATTCCATTAACTCCAGCCGCACACTCCAGCGAAAAAGCGTCACTGGTCAGCAACAAGTCGGAACGCCGTTCACCAGTGAGCGTCTGGTCTGGTAACACACCTGCCAGCCAGCAACCAAACCAACAGGAGCAGCAAGCAGTAGTCATTCAGGCACAATACCTGCCGTAGAGCCTCGCGCAGCCAACGAGACAGTAGACACGAACACTCGAGCAAAATAGCGTCACTGGCCAGCAACGTGTCAGAATGCTGTTCACAAGTGAGCATCTGGTATCATACCTGCCACCTGGCAACCAAACCATCAGGAGCAGCAAGCAGTAGCCAGTCCGGCCCAAGACACGGTATAGAGCCTCGAGTAGCCAATCAGACAGTAGGCACGCACACTCGAGCAAAATAGCGTCACTGGCCAGCAACTTGTCGGAACGCTGTTCGCCAGTAAGCGTCTGGTAACATACCTGCCCCCCTGCAACCAAACCATCAGGAGCAGCAAGCAGTAGCCAATCAGGCACAAGACACGTGATAGAGCCTCGCGCAGCCAATCAGATAGTAAGCACGCACACTCGAGCAAAATAGCTTCACTGGCCAGCAACATGTCGGAACGCTGTTCGCCAGTGAGCATCTGGTAACATACCTGCCACCTGGCAACCAAACCATCAGGAGCAGCAAGCAGTAGCCAATCAGGCACAAGACACGTGATAGAGCCTCGCGCAGCCAATCAGACAGTAAGCACGCACACTCGAGCAAAATTGCGTCACTGGTCAGCAACATGTCGGAACGCTGTTCGCCAGTGAGCATCTGGTAACATACCTGCCACCTGGCAACCAAACCATCAGGAGCAGCAAGCAGTAGCCAATCAGGCACAAGACACGTGATAGAGCCTCGCGCAGCCAATCAGATAGTAAGCACGCACACTCGAGCAAAATAGCTTCACTGGCCAGCAACATGTCGGAACGCTGTTCGCCAGTGAGCATCTGGTAACATACCTGCCACCTGGCAACCAAACCATCAGGAGCAGCAAGCAGTAGCCAATCAGGCACAAGACACGTGATAGAGCCTCGCGCAGCCAATCAGACAGTAAGCACGCACACTCAAGCAAAATTGCGTCACTGGTCAGCAACATGTCGGAACGCTGTTCGCCAGTGAGCATCTGGTAACATACCTGCCACCTGGAAACCAAACCATCAGGAGCAGCAAGCAGTAGCCAATCAGGCACAAGACACGTGATAGAGCCTCGCGCAGCCAATCAGATAGTAAGCACGCACACTCGAGCAAAATAGCTTCACTGGCCAGCAACATGTCGGAACGCTGTTCGCCAGTGAGCATCTGGTAACATACCTGCCACCTGGCAACCAAACCATCAGGAGCAGCAAGCAGTAGCCAATCAGGCACAAGACACGTGATAGAGCCTCGCGCAGCCAATAAGATAGTAAGCACGCACACTCCAGCAAAATAGCTTCACTGGCCAGCAACATGTCGGAACGCTGTTCGCCAGTGAGCGTCTGGTAACATACCTTCCACCCGGAAACCAAACCATCAGGAGCAGCAAGCAGTACCCAATCAGGCACAAGACCCGCTATAGAGCATCGCGCAGCCAATAAGATAGAAGCACGCACACTCGAGATAAATAGCGTCACTGGCCAGCAACAAGTCGGAACGGCGTTCGCCGGTGAGCCTTCTGGTAACATACCTTGCTCACGGCAACCAAACCATCAGGAGTAGCAATCAATAGCCAATCAGGCACAAAACTCGCTATAGAGCCTCNAATAAGATAGAAGCACGCACACTCGAGATAAATAGCGTCACTGGCCAGCAACAAGTCGGAACGGCGTTCGCCGGTGAGCCTTCTGGTAACATACCTTGCTCACGGCAACCAAACCATCAGGAGTAGCAATCAATAGCCAATCAGGCACAAAACTCGCTATAGAGCCTCACGCAGCCAATGAGACAGTAAGCACGCCCACATCAAAGGAACCGCCGTGCCATTTTGCTTTTGCCTACACTGTCGTTATATCTCGTATATGAACCAGGAATTCAACAAGAGTGGAAAATTTTACCATACAATATGCCACTATAGCGCTTTTAAGAGAGTGATGGCCCTTTAATGTTAAAGTCTGTTAGAACGTCAATTTAAATCGTCTGATATATTTGAATGATTTATATCTAAGGTTTTCAAATTGCACGAGAAATGAGTGTTATTTCCATNTTTAAATCGTCTGATATATTTGAATGATTTATATCTAAGGTTTTCAAATTGCACGAGAAATGAGTGTTATTTCCATAGACCAAAATACTGGGAATAACTTTAATATTTTCTTACATAAAAGCAGTTTTCTAATGCACTTCTGCTCAGTTCAAGAACCAGGTGTACGGATATTACATTATTATATTATAAAAACTGGTGTATCATTCGAAATATTTAAATTTTTTTACATTCTTACTGATATAAATTTAAAGAGAAACATTTCTAAAATTCCTCAATTGTCTTTTACCTGCTTACTTTATCATGCAGTGCATGCGTTACATCTCATTTATTTAACTACAATTAAGTTAGAATTAACGTTATATGCAATTAAAAATGAAAATTTTATAATGTTGAAGGTTACGTTAGCATAAATAATCATACATTAGAAATGCAGTTATAATAAATGAACTTTAATATGAGGTAGATAAGTAGCGAAAAGAGTGTGCTGTTGTTTTTGAAATTTTTTTTATAATAGTCGAAATATACGTGCATACTGCGCGTTTAACCTCTTAATGTATGTATTACATTTTTCTTTTCAGGTGTTTTAAAAGGAGTAGATTTGTAGTGTGGAAAAATACTTAAGAAAATCTTATAACAACCGACTGTGCAACCTATGAAAACGGTTTTAGTATATCCATGGCAGAAGAAGCGATAATTGAGAATTAACTGACGTGTCAGCATCCGCCGGTATTCATGCCCAGGAAAAGGCGCTGCATTGATGTTTTCCTCTAACCTTGTACAACACCGATCAAGATTTTACCTGTTCTGCGACATATCAGATGTGAACGAGTTGAATACATTCTAGCTGATACGTTAAGAGTTTAATCTAAATACTGGGAAACGTTTAAGGCAGTTTATTAAGGCTTACCATTGTCACAGAGTCCAACAGATTGCGTTAAATAATATGTAATTCTAATGCAAATGTAATTCCAGAGAGAAGTAATTTCAAATTTAGCCTACAATCAGNTTGCGTTAAATAATATGTAATTCTAATGCAAATGTAATTCCAGAGAGAAGTAATTTCAAATTTAGCCTACAATCACACACAATGACGAATTTTTAAAATTTCTATTAACAGATGGTAAAATAACAGTACAATTTTTTAGGGGAATATCTTACAAGATATAAGGCGTGAAAGATGTATAGTCGGTCCTAGTTAAAGCAAGCATTTTTACACAAACATTACAAAAAATAACGTTCGTATCTACACTGAAGAGCCAAAAAAACTGGCACNTAAAGCAAGCATTTTTACACAAACATTACAAAAAATAACGTTCGTATCTACACTGAAGAGCCAAAAAAACTGGCACACCTGTCTAATATCGTGTTGGACCCCCGCGAGCACGCATGGGTGCCACAAGACGACCTGGCATGGACTCGACTAATATCTGAGGTATGCAGGAGGCAATTCACACCATTAATACTGCAGGGCAGTCCACAAATCCATAGGAGTGCGAGGCGGTGGAGATCTCTTCTGAACAGCAAGTTGTAAGGCATCCCAGATATGCTCAATAATGTTCATGTCTGGTGATTTAGGTGGCCAATGGAAGTGTCTAAAGTCAGAAGAGTGTTCCTGGAACCACTCGGTAGCAACTCTCGACGTGTGGGGTGTCGCATTGTCCTGCTGGAATTGTCCACGTCCGTCGGAATGCACAATGGACATGAATGGGTGCAGGTGATCGGACAGGATGCTTACGTATCTGTCACCTGTCAGAGTCGTATCTAGACGTATCAGGGGTCCCATTTCACGCCAACTGCACACGCCCCATACCATGACAGAGCCTCCACCAGCTTGAACAGTCCCCTGTTGACATGTAGGGTCCATGGATTCATGAGGATGTCTCCATACCCGTACACGTCCATCCGCCCGATACAATTGGAAACGAGACTCGTCAGACCAGGCAACGTGTTTCCAGTCATCAACAGTCCAATGGCGGTGTTGGCGGGCCCAGGCGAGGCGTAAAGCTTTGTGTCGTGCAGTGAACAACGGTACACGAGTGGGCCTTCGGCTCCGAAAGCCTATATCACTGATGTTCCGTTGAACAGTTCGCACGCTGGCACTTGTTGATGCCCCAGCATTGAAATCTGCGCCAATATGAGGAAGGGTTGCACGTCTGTCACGTTAAATGATTCTCGTCAGTCATCGTTTTTCCCGTTCGTTCACGATCTTTTTCTGGCCACAGCGATGTCGAAGATTTGATGTTGTACCGGATTCCCGATATTCACGGTTCACTCGTTAAATGGTCGTACGCGAAAATCCAAATTTTATCGCTACCTCGGAGATGCTATGTACCATCTCTCGTGCGCCGACTATAACACCACGTTCAAACTCACTTAAATCTTGATAACCTGCCATTGTAGCAGCAGTTCCTATCTAGCAACTTTGTCATACACTTGTTGTCTTATATAGACGCTGTCAACCGCATCGCGTTACTCTGATTGGTTCCATACCTCTGTTATTTGCATACGCACGCCTATACCAGTTTTTTGGGCTCTCCAGTGTACATGCTTGCTATGCAAGACACCGGCATGCAGACTCCCAGTCAACTTCCCAGTGAAGTAATACACATAATTCTAACACTTGAAATTGCATTGCGAGTGTAATGTTCAAACTTGTAACTACTCAAGTGATTTTTTTGTGTTTTATATACACATTAGAGTACGATTTGTATGTTTGCAACATTACTCTAACAATTTGACGATTTTATTTGGATGGAGAATGAACAAAGTGATGAGTAATTTGGTAATGCTTCACTATAGGAAATTGTTTGAAAATAAAACCACCCCAGTGTATACGTATAGTGAGACAGAGCGGGTGGTAAAGTTTGTTTCCCTTGCATCCATAGCACTGTTCCTACATTTGCTCAGGAATCAGTCAAATGCATAGGGAAGTTACATATTATGAATTGTAGCGGTGATAAACATTCCCGTATTTTCAGCCTGATATATGGTAGTATTTCTATATGGTGTATAAGTGAAAAACTTTAATTAAAGTTTAAGAAATTTACTAGAAAATCTTTTACAGTATATGTCAGAGTTATACAAAATGAAAATAAATTTAGATGCTAAGTGTTGCTTTCAAAACTTCTCAATTGACTGTTAACAGCTAATTAAAAATTCTAGCTAAAATAATGTTGAAATATTAAGTTGCCGAAGGAATAACTCATGACGTTCTCAAAATGACGTGTTTGCAGATGTCAAAACCAGACCAAGCTTTAGATATTGGTTTTAAACTCGCTTGTTTGGGGCGGGTGCAAGCTTGTATTAGGCAATTTTGCTGTACTGTGTAACCCTGTTCGTTTTATCTCGTTATGAATTTAAGAGTAAATAACCTAGAAAATGCATAATTGATATTTATTATGATTTATTATTGATATCTTCATTAACTTCACATTACTGCTTTACACAGCGGGCCTATTATATATGTTTTCCTCTCGTAATGAATATTTGTTCTCGCTTAATAATGAATTGAAATGTAATTGGCTTGCGAGGTTTCCTCTAGCGATTGGCCCGTGCCTATCGCGTCAGAGCGTTTCGGATCTTTTGGAATAATTTATTAACCAGTGTATCCCAACGCTTTGAAATTACCGATGTTCGTATCAAACATGCCTGCACATTCTAGCAATATAAACCTTGTCTACAAAACGTAAATATTACATTACCACCATACACAAATGGTCTGATATGTATATCATGCTTTTATGTTTGCAAACCTTGTTTCTGATTACTATAAAATGTTACAGAGACCAAATTATTGCATTGCTTCCGCTAGGTTAATGGAGGGACGTAATAAACACTAAATGAACTGCACGAGTTTCACATTTATCATTTTATCAAAACGGGATTTTAACGTATTTGTCTCTAGTTAATCAGCGAGAGCAATGCCTAGCAATAATAAAATATCCGCACCAAAAACGGTACACATTAGAGTTTATGATATACTACGACAAGGAAAAGTATGAGAAAATTCCGATAGATAATATGATTTGGTTACATATCCGTGGATACCGTTATGAAGATTATCGTGTTCGCGGCATGTTAATGGGGAAATAAAGGTATTTATAAAAATAATATCACGTAGAAAATATTCACAGCTTATTTCGACTTGTGAATTTTGTTTATCTTTTAAATGGCTGTTACATGTACTATACGTTAAATAAATTGTTGTTTTATTCTTTGACAGGTAAACACAAACTATTCCTCTTTTCTTGCTTCAGCTCTGCTCATGAACGGGAGTTTGCGAATCTTTAAATCACCGCAAAAATAACAACATGCGTAAAAAGGAGAACAATTGTCAAATATGCCACAAGGACTAGAATACGACTCATATAAACATTCTGTCAGGTCGGTATGGAGAAGAACCCGTGCATACAGAAAGCCGTATATTGCCACCGAAAAGAGTAACCACATTTTAAATTGCATATTGAAAGGTCTCTTACACCAAGAATAAAAGTACGCTACTTGTAAATTATGATTTAGGTGAGCCACTTACCTCAACCCACACAATACTTAAGAATACACAGGGAAACTGTCGTTTATACCGAAGACTAAAGATGAGATAGACCAAATCTTCGTCTGCTGCACTGTACCCAACATTAACGTACCCCAAACCTTTCTTACCTCGCAGCAGTCAGCCAGTTACGAGGCCTGATCCCAGTTACTCACGCAGCCAATCAAAGATTTGTGTGCGTTCACGTTAAGGAATCCGTCACGCCATTTCACCTCTGTGGACTTATATATTCTACTACGCTGATATTCTCAAGTACTCCCTCGAAATATATTATAATTGAGAGGAGAGGATTCGGGTGTACATGGAGCAGCGCCGGAATGCAAGTGCCGGGTAAACGGGATAACCCAGAGAAAACCCGCTGACCAGTGACATAGTCTGGCATGATTCGCACACGCGAAAACCCGAAAGTGACCTCGCCGGGATTCAAAAACGGTTTGCCTTGGTGGGAGGCGAGCGCTCTAACCACTACGTGAGTCGTGGCACCGACATAACGTAAAGTCTAAGTCGGTGTTTAAGAGCACACTCTAATAAGGATATGTCCTTCTGTGCTTATTAACATGGCTTAAAACTTAACGCTTAGCATTAGACTGCAAATATATACGTCAGAATTTCCGCGGTGAATAATAAGTAAAATAAAAATACCGTTAACGTTTCCTCGAAGAAAAGAAAGAACCTAATTAGTTCTTTTAAATAACGAAAAGTCTTGACCTGCAACACATAAAAATAAAAACTAATGACTTATAAATGGGTTGTTACAAAACACATCACCATTTTGGGATCGCTGAACGTGACCAGTTACAGCAACAATGCAAAAAATCGCCAACGGGAAAAATAAATGCAGCGCTGCGAGATGGATGCCGTCATTAACTTCCCTCGTTAAATGGTTTCCCGATCACGAAGCAGAATGATGGATGCGAGCTTACGATTGCATTTGCTGTTCTAGGCATGCACGTGCAAACACCACTATGAAACTGTCTGTACAGCGTGAGTCGTTATGCTAACCCGGCGCGAGCGGAATCCTCAGGAAAAATAAACAGGGAAACGTATAGTATGTAACGACTTAGGGTCTATAGTGATTTCAGAGTGTGGTTCATGCCCCCGAACGTGGGGAGTGTAAACGTGTTATGGGACGTTGAGATAGAATTTACTTGCGATAAAGCAACGAAAGGTGATGTACAGGCAAATGGTTACGAAGTAGGTAACCACGTAAAGCGATATTATGGAGAGTACACAGAGGTGATTGCACCCTAGTATTGCTTAGAAATGTATACCTCCCCCCCTCCCCCGGCAAAAATGTGTAATTATGTGTTAGTAATCAGCATACAGAAACAATCTAAAAGGTTATCCTAAGAGTATCCGCTAATTCCAAACGTTAGCTAGGAAATTACTTGTTCAGCATGAAAGCAGATTAGCGGCTGCTTGGGAGATACGCAGCTTGTACCACTGGGGTGCGTGACATGCCAACTGACAACATGGCCCATGTTCTTGTCGTAATGCAGATACATGATCCATCAGTAAAGAGTAGTAGGATCAGGGCGTTCGAACTAAAACCTAAAATACGTATCGAGTATCAGTGTTTTATTTGGATTGCGAAGTGTTGACCTTGTTACAACATATACTCGAAGTTGAACCATCCATATCCACCCATGCACGAATGCGACACTCATATGGCTGGCACACACGCTGCAAATACTACGATTAACCCATACCATATGGCATGCGTGTTGAATATGTTACCAGAGATCCTGTGCATCGTCCACTTCAGTTGCATACAACTGTGCTTTCAAGCGACCTCACAAGTAGAAGACGACTGGGTTTAGGTCCGGTGAGCTGGATGGCAAACTCTCTTGCCCACCTCGGCTAATCCATGGTGCCGGGTACCGCGCACCACGTACTGCCTTGATGTGCGTCTGAAGAGTGCTGGTGCACCGTCTTTCGTGTACCATATGTCGTCTCGTAGATTCAGTGGTAACAGCTTCAAGTACCTACGGCATGTCATCGTCCAAGAAGTGCCAATAGAAAGCTCCAGATGTGTTGGCAGGGCCGGTCCTAGATGAAAGCGGAGTAAGCAGCTGCATAGGGAGCCAAGCAAAGGGGGTGCCGAAGGCGCCATGAAACTATTTTACGTACATNAAAGCGGAGTAAGCAGCTGCATAGGGAGCCAAGCAAAGGGGGTGCCGAAGGCGCCATGAAAATATTTTACGCACATAAGGCGAATGTGTGAAGAAAGATAGGAAAAGAATTGACAACGAAATTTTTTTGGAATGCCACCAAGATTAAAACTTTAAAAACATCAAAATAATGATTTTACTAAAAGGCATTCTTTAAACACTTTACAATCAGACAATTCAGTGAAATCATTTATGATAAAGGAAGTGGCGCGGAGGGAGGGAATATGACTCCTGCCCTGCCGCCTTCGTTCACTGACATCGTGAGAAGCAGGCGACACCCCAGTAAGAGGTCAATAGGCTCGTCAGTTTCTCTGCAAACGTCACGACGACCGGCGCGCACCTGGCTGAAGTTATCCGTCGAACTCGAAGAGCGCTGAGCCATACTTCGACACGCGAAGTATCTTGGCGGTGTACTACTACGCAAATGTCAAGTTTCATGAAAGTCTGCCATTTATTATAGGGAAAGAAAGCAGTTTTATTGTATTTCNTACTACTACGCAAATGTCAAGTTTCATGAAAGTCTGCCATTTATTATAGGGAAAGAAAGCAGTTTTATTGTATTTCAAGTCGTAAGATTTGTGTTGTTTTGTGATTGTTTTGAAAAGTAATGGGCAATTCTAGAAAACAATTTGGGACATTTTACTGGAAAAGAAAACTACATCAAACTAAATAGGATTTTAAAAAAAGCAAAAATTTTTAATATATTTTATCTACTCTATTTTTTTTAACAAAATTTGATGGTTCAAAACCAACGAATAGAAGTGGTCAGTTTTAGTTGCCATGAATGAAGCATGTACACGACTTAATATCGGAATTTCAAGTAGATTTAACTATGTGAAATTTATGTTCAGCCCAAGTCTTTGTTTACACTGTGTTAGTTTGTAATAATTGATATCTTCAATGATAATAATCAATCTTGACGGGTTTAAAGTTTTTTTTTTTAGTTTAGAAAATCCGTATCGTATAATCAAAACACGAGCACACATGAGTGACAAAAGGGTCTACAAAGTGGTATTACCAATCCATTAACAATTTAAATTAATACCTTTTTTAATTTAATCATTTTCAGAATACAAAAGAAGTCCAAACTACTGCAAAGGAAAAGAATGGGATGGGTCTTCATTACAGATGTGAAACGACAACATGCAAATCACATCAAGATGCGATATACTGTAGACTGATGGGTTTGGTACAAGAGCAATACTTCAAGTGCTGGCACCTTGGTTAGCATGAACACAGTCTTAACACATCACCCTCGACGTCTTACCGTGGGGTCGGCCAACACCGTCGTAACTAACGCGTACAGCTACTGTTTCACGCAGATGCCGATGGAATGACGTGGATGTACGTTCCCGCGGATCGACGAAGCGCAGTGTAAGCGTTATCACACAACGTTTCACCATACGTGAGATGCATGTCCGCCAGTGCCTCATTACTACGCTCCATCGTCTACAAACTGTGGAAGAACTGTCCGCTGTGAAACTGCCTAGGCAACGCTACCAGGCTGGTAACCTCGTCACAATTTGGTACAATAACAGGACCCAGTGTAATGGGGCACTTGCTCTCAGTAACTTCTCAGCCACCCACAGGGTGGTATAAAAAATGTTTGTATTAAAAGTGTTGGATCCCCATAAAATAAATAATTTTATATTTGTACTAAACATTTTTTAACTCGTGCGCATTGTATTTGATTACATTATCCTCGAATAAATAATTTACACTTTATATATTTTTAATAATTTGATGTCAAATACAAAATTCTGTTGCAGCCGTAATAACAAATACTTACTAAGTTCTACAGATTGAAAAATTTACACATAAAACTAATCCCAAGGTGTACCGCGTGGCATGTATGTGATCACCAAATAACAACCGATATATACGAAAAAAATGTCGAATATAAATAAATTTTGGCATTTTTTTAAACATAAAAAAAAAAGTTTTTAATTTGTTATTAATTTAGATGGTGATTTGCCAATCCGGTTTTTTTTTTTTTGTTGCTTTCACGGTCCCATGTCCCCAGGTCTCCGAATTCCCCTGAACCTTATTGACGATGCGTCACGACCAACCTGGGATAACGAGTTTCCATAGCCCAGGATGTTACCAAAGTGGACTTGACCTTACGTCACGGCAAGCAGCACGTGATGCCTGACATTTCAGTTACAGCGGTTTGAAGTTCGTGTTGATGATGCTCCGTGGAAAAGCTGAAGTGGTGCTAAAGTGACTCTAGGAAATTGACTTTACTCTGGTTAAGAAGCCTTGTAGTAAATTTGATTCTTGTTATTTTTATAACTTATACATCCATCAGTATGATAGTTAAAGGTCATAAAAAAGTTTATAAATATCCCTTACGTAACTACGTTGTAATATTTCATTATTATTTTATTTTCTGTTACAAGTAAGCAAGCAGATGATGTATTACAAAAAAGTTAGCTGTCCAAATTGGTAACTAAGTTTATATACACAATTTTTTAAATCAATGATCCCGAGTAATTAATTTTACTAAACAACAAATATGATTTTGGAAATTCTATGAATAAGAATATATTTCACTTAAAGGCAAAATATTACATAAAAAGAGAAATAGAGTAATTGTGTTTTGAACATTCCGAATTTAAAAAATGAAATGAGAACGTCTTTTCTGCATTCGTGGTATAGCATAAGGTATACGCCATGTGTATGTAAAAGCATTAAGTACGAGTACTTTAAAGATTTTTGTAAATTAAAATTATTCAAAACAACAATATTATGTCATAGAAAGCGGTAGATTATTATACACGCGAAAAAATTCAACATTTCTTCAAAATTTATGTTATTTATTGTCTTTAATAGCTATCTGAATGCGATACTGGTTTCGCTTGGTCCAAAAAATAAAACAATATTTTTTTTTAGAGTCACGAAATAATTTTTCTCCAGATTTGTACATTGGTAAAGATTGTTCAGTACGAGGAAAAAAAAATTATGTTGTACTTTCAAAACCAGTGGCGTAGAAGTGGTGGGAGGTGATGGAAGAAGAGCAAGCCAAGTTTCGCAATTCTCGTTAACTGTTTAAATAAAAAATCTATCTGAATAATAACAACGCTTGTCTGCATCTAAAAAATAAATTTCTTTGCAATCAGTTTGAGGGTACTGGTCGCATTGAACTACACGAACCTAATTGTTTAGCAAAGTTATTCTGTATGATAGTACCGTGTGTTAACTTTTAAATTAGTTCCCCAGGAAATACTAAGAATGTTCGGCAGCTCTCAGCATACCAGACGCCGCGAATATTTGCAACAATCCAGAAGATTCACGGAGAACAAAAGATGTACATAAGGACGGGCGTAAAATGTTTTGCTGATATTCACCCTGACAAACGTTTCTTGTGGTGAACATATGATTTTTAGTATAGTCTATTCATAGAATTTTCACACTTTTTAAATCAAACATTTGAAAAATCACCCCATGCACAACTTGATTTGCGGTTTCCTAAACACGGCACTACCACGAACTTTTTATACTATTATTAACATAAAAGTATCTTACTGTTGGTTAAATTGTACTTTTACCTATATTTTGTCTATAAATTAAATTATTTCATCTATAATTGATACCAATCTATACAGGGATAAAATATGTGTGTTGGTATAGCTTGGAAATTAATAGTTCTCATGCAAATTATTAAAATCGAATGAGCACGAATACGGTGAGTAGACAGGTTTGGGAAGTCTGAGGCAACGGGATCTGGAATCGGAGCCGGCGCAGGCCGCCTAGTAGTGACGTCACCCGACCACCATGTTGAATCTGAGTGACCATTGACCTCAACCTTTGACATTGACTCTGTGACCTTAGATGATGACCTTGTACCCAAAAAAATTCCAAAAAATATTAAAAACTTAAAAAAAAATAACAAAAATTCAAACATCTATAAAAAAGTAAGTTAAAATTTATTTTAAAAAATGTTAAACCTTTATAAAATGTATTAAAAATTATAAAAAAAAATTTGAAAAATTTACATTTCCAGAAGTTTCCACAGCAAAATATCCAGCAGACGACTGATCCGTCACCAATGATTCTCATTGGTTAATTATACGGCAGACCTCCGCTCCCCTCGCCCATAGTTATTCCATCGTACGCAGTAGTGTTGTTACGAATATTCGCATTCGTGAATATTCGCATGTTTTTTAATATTCGCATTTACATTCGAATTTACAAAAAAATTATGCGGATATGTAGCGAATGTATTGGGCAATGAAAAATGAAAATATTTATGAAAAAGCAATGCAACTGCTAAGATTTATAATATTTTTATTTATGTATTTATATTTTAATATAAACCTTTTAATTAGGGCACAGTTTTGATGTTACTCATTAGGTACATACAGACGCTTTTAATAATCTTTTATTCTTATTTATCTAAGCAAAAATCAAATTTAGGTAGGTATTTGCCTAAATTTGCAAACTAAAATATCAATTGTATGAAGAAGAAAAGAAATTTCGAACTTCTTAAACACAAAACAATGGAGCTAAATATGTTACCACATTTTTAATTAAACTAATCCACTTTAAATGAGATTTTTTGTGAGAACACAAATGCAACTTGATAGGTATCTAAATAATATTAAATCAACTAGAGATTTCTTTATCTTATCATATTGTACATTAAATCTACTACTTATAAATGAAGTTAACAATATATTTTTTGAGAAAGGAAACGAAAACATTTCTTCTTTTCAATTAAAACAAAAAATAATCTTCTTCAAATTAACATGTTAATTTTAACTTTCGTTCTAGTTATATTATTTTTAACACAACCATTTAAAATTTATTATTGAATTCAAAATAATAATAGATAAACTATAAGAAAATAATAGTAATTAAGTTACAATTTAATTACTAAATATACTCAAGTAAGTTATGCAAGTTTCATAAAACACTTAGTAATTAAATTGTAGTAGAGAAACATTAAACATCAAAAATAAAATTTTTGATGCCTTTTCTCCTTGTAGCCTATTTCGGTGTGGTACAACGCGTGATTTCGTATCCTTCCGCCACTGCTGAAGGCGATATTACACGATACCAGATTCCATAAAATCTTGTGCAATGTCCGCCATAGCGGCCGTTGTACGGGCTAGTGTGCCACCCATCATGGCATTACGCGCCTTGTACAGCCAGATTTCTTACCAGGTTTGGTAATAGGACACGCCCAATTTTTCACGGGAAGTTCCATACCAGGTTTCGTACCTGGCCAATCACATCGCAGTTTCACTGCATAGTGCGCGCCCCTTGGTTACTACTTGAATCAAGGCTTCTACTTGAAACAAGTTGATGAAGAAACCGGAAAGGGTACCTTCGTCTTGATTATGCATCTATGAGATTGAAAATGCGTCAAATAGATTTAAAATTCGACTACGAATAATATCGGCCATGAAAAATTTTAATAACTGTTTCAAAAAATTTTAAATAATTTAAAACTTTACTACATTATGAAAATATTAATTCAAGTGGTGGTCGTATCTGCAGTATATAAACACAATATCTGGTGTATGAAATAGTAGTACAGTGGTATGGTTGTGGTGTCCATTAATATTTTGTGGGTTTTGGGCATAAGTTGGAAACTCTGTTGGACCCTAATTTGTTATCATTAAATATTTCATGCATATAATAACTTGATACGTAAATAAACTACTATATTTAACAAATGGTTACTAATTTTCATAAAAATTAAAAACAATATACTTGTACTCTCGTAACTTCAGAACGTTTCCAAAAAAATTAATGGAAATATTCTAGTAAGCAATCAGTTTATGTAAAAGGCCAACAGTAATATAACAATATTAAGATGTGCTAGCTAGTTATTTATATGTCTACGCAAGTTACTAACTGGTAGCATTTCTACGAATGGAGTTCATATTTACTACAAGCCCCACACAGCGCACCCACCGAGAGCAACTAGTACGCGAAAATCTGTCGGCTCATATAGCGGCTGCTATACCGTCTCGCGCACCGGTGCTTGTAGAAGCTTGTGCAAGACCAAGAATGGCTGCAGGTATCGTGTAATATCGGCTTATCTGTGTTTTGCCTGACTCTCTGCACAGACGCGGTCGCTACATGACGTGTTCGCCGTGTGCTCCCGTGTTCGGGGAGGTTGCCGCAGGCGAGTGATTCCCTTGTAGCATTTTATTTAGTTTTAGAATATTGCAGAGAGAGAGAGAGAGTAGTAATAATGTAGGATATTTATATTTTGGGATTTATTATCAATCATTCTGCATAGTTTCATCTCTTCCCTTCAAAATGTGTGAGTGCAGCATCAGTCTTTCTCTGGTCGTATGTGCCATAATTTATTGACACTGAAATAAGCATTTAATTTTTCGAATTTTATTTCTTCCTGTGTTTCAGAGAGTTCAAGTTTTGGACGAACAGTTATTAAAGTTTTCAACTATTAATTATCTCATGTATTTATATCGTTTGCCAACTACTTGCCAAGCTTCTCTTTATTTGCCGTCCGGAGCAAAGTTTTATCTCCTGCTGCACGACTTCGGCTAGAGAAGTATCAGCTAAATGCTAGCTTCATGGAACATTTTTGTTAATCTTGGTATCATCTGGACCATGTTACCATGTCACCACGTCATAATTAGATGAACTCATTTCTTATAAAATTTGTGACGTAAAATATGTTCGAAATATTTGCCATGGAAAAATTTTAAGAAGTGACACATTTCCCACTTAAAAGAAAATCTGTATTGATAATTAAAACAGGTAGTTTGTACGGGATGCACTCCTGGTTTTCCAAGGCTTTCAGGGCCCTAAACTTTTCGCAAGTTAATTTCTGTTTATTCGCAATTATTCATTGAATATTTTATCAGTGAGTGATTTTTTTATCTATACATTCAATTGGTTTAACTAAAATATTTGTTTTGAAACTGAATTGTACACGCTTTCCATTTATTAGATTTATGTCTACATCTGGACTATTAATACTTAATTGAAAATATAATTAGTAAAATATAACTAGAATCAGTTTCTTGGTGCCCAGTAAAACTTCCAAACNATAAGCTTTCCATTTATTAGATTTATGTCTACATCTGGACTATTAATACTTAATTGAAAATATAATTAGTAAAATATAACTAGAATCAGTTTCTTGGTGCCCAGTAAAACTTCCAAACAATTAAATAGTAATAGTAGCTTAATATTGTCTGGCATCATAGTAGCATAAAAATATTATAATTTTTACCTAAGTGTCCACAATATAATATTTGGTTGCTCCAGTAATAATTGATTTTATAATATATTTAGTGGACTCTGTATTTTATTGCTTATGTACCAGACACTATGGTAATTTCTACCACTTTGAGCATGTGTGATGTGTATTGATCTAAACTGAAAATAATACGCTGAATCGTGTTCAAGCTTTGATTAAGAATTGCATATTTTTAAAAGCTGTAATTTGTTAACAAGAATGCCACAATCCACGTTACAATGTGTAAACTTTGATGAATACAAGAAATCTGGTTGTATAAAACTCAATCAAACGTCATGTCGGTATTTCACATGTACAAATACTGAACACACAGCTCCCGGGGCAACAGTGCCGTGTTGAGGTAATTTACCACTTCTGCAAACCCAGAGAAATTAGGTTTTGCGTTGAAATTAAGTCCTCCAAGTTTGCACAGCTGCAAATCCACTGAGTACATGAGAAGCCGGCACCACAACGTAAATAATTTAAATGTTGCACAACTACTTCGTTGAAACTTGTNAATCCACTGAGTACATGAGAAGCCGGCACCACAACGTAAATAATTTAAATGTTGCACAACTACTTCGTTGAAACTTGTTGATGGAGCACTAAGAGAAATACAGAAACATCAATTAACCTTGAATATATAGGTGACGTATGGCAAGTGTTTCAGCGTAGTCCGCAAAAATCAAGAACGTATCTAAGAGGAGAATTGGGCGACACTTCTCATTCCACAGTTTGGGGTTTTTAAGTAGGAGTCTAGCGGCCAGAGCTGCAAAGTTCCAGATGCTACAACAGTTGCAGCCCACCTGTTGAAAGTTCCTGCTAAACGTTTGTATTGACATGCTGAATCAATACTAATAGGACATTGCCATGATGGACATATGAGTGTTTCGTGACGAGGCCATATTCCATATCTGAGGAAAAATTAATTCACATAACATGCTAATGATGGGGTACTGATAAACCCCTACCCCCACAAGAATTAGTGAACAATAACTACACAGTCCGAAATTACAAATTATTAATTTTGTCAGCCAATTTGCTTACCACCCGGATCTCCAGACCCCCACACCCTTGAATATCTTTTTTTTTTTTGGGAGTTTTTTGAAAGACAAGTTCCAAATACCTCCTATGCCACACACTGAATGTTAAAATCCCGAACGACAGGATAAGAAAAGATCTTGTTTTGCTATATTACAGTTTATTGAGAGAAGTTTTTCTAAAACTGGAATTTCGATGGGTTGTATTGCATATCTCAAAAAGCAGCAACAAACGTTGTAGACAACAACACATATTTTATCTGTTATTTTTTCTCATACATTATCCATTATGCTTGGATTTAATAATGACTAGTTATAAATTACTGAATTTTCTTACTCTGTTATTATACCGGCCATGCGTAAAGAAGAATATATTATGCTCTTTATGGTACTGATTACCTCATTACATATACATTTTTATATATGTATCTCTCGTAAACCGTAAATGTTTTTACTTTCTTTAATTTGTATTGAAACAAAAATAACAATTAACTAGGTAACACCCTCACCCGCGAGATAAGCAGGAGAATTNTGGGAGTTTGCCACACACACTGAATGTTAAAATCCCAAACGACAGGATAAGAAAAGATCTTGTTTTGCTATATTACAGTTTATTGGGAGAAGTTTTTCTAAAACTGGAATTTCGATGGGTTGTATTGCATACCTCAAAAAGCAGCAACAAACGTTGTAGACAACAACACATATTTTATCTGTTATTTTTTTCTTATACATACATTATCCATTATACTTAGATTTAATAATGACTAGTCGTTAAAAATTACTGAATTTGCTTACTCTGTTATTATACCGGCCATGCGTAAAGAAGAATATATTATGCTCTTCGTGGTACTGATTACCTCATTACATATACATTTTTATATATGTATCTCTCGTAAACCGTAAATGTTTGTAGTTTCTTTAATTTGTATTGAAACAAAAATAACAATTAACTAGGTAACACCCTCACCCGCGAGATAAGCAGGAGAATTACTGCAGTACATCGTAACGTAAACGGGCAGGCCATTTTGTAGTACAAAGTTGTTTATCCATTTTTCTTATTTATTCAATTGGAATAGTATCTTAATGATACACTGAGAGCCCCGAGAACACCAGCCGCACGTACCAGCCAAAGCGCGTTACTGGCCGGCAATATGTTGGAACGCCGTTCACCATTCAGCGCCTGGCATCATACTTGCCAGAAGGCAGCTCCAGCAAATGGGGAATCTTACGTATTACGCAGTAAACAATTTGACACAAGACTCGTCCCCAGAGCCTCGCTCGGCCTTTCTGGAAATGGGTTCGCCCACATCAAAAGAATCGCTACGTAGTTTGGCCTCTGTGTACTAATATACTCTTTAGTTATTCAATGCACCATGGATACGGTTGTGTAAAACCATACAAAGAAAAACTGTACAAATAAGCACTGGTGGCTATGTTTGTGTTGCACAGACTGCTTAATTATGCATCCTCTATTATGTAAATTTTCATTATATTTTACAATTAAATTTACGATATAAAAACTCTTTAATAATTTTACACGAAAATTTATATTTCTTGCTATAATGGTTTAATGCACACGTGAAACTACTAAGTGGTGTTTATGAGAAGCCTGTTGAAAGTGCGTAAAATCAGTGCCAACATCTTGGTTAAAATGAGAGGGTGTGTTTTAAAAAATGTTTGTGACATGTGTCTTAATCTGCTGCGTGTTGTAAGTTGCTCAATTAGAAAAATGAGTTGTAGGTATTAGACTACGAAGTTATGTAGACCACAATAATTGTATTCTGTTTCCGACTGTCACATTATCATTCAGATTGAAACACGTTCCGTTTTACTAGAAATGTCTAATCTGCTCTCAGGTCTATAATTATCTTCAGATTTTTACTGAGAAATAACAAGATGCCCAACTCCTCAAAACTGAACGCATATCGTTTGTATGCGATTCAGTAACCACATTTCCCAAAGCACCAACATATATGCTATTGTGACGTAAACATTATAGTATATGACATTCTTCTGTAAAGAATGAAACGCAAATCACTAAGCACTTAAAAGTAAAGAATAAACATACACTTGCATATCTGTCTGCCAGACAATGTGCCATACAAGTTTCGCAGTGGGCGAGGCTGAATATTTTTTAAGTTGCAAGTAAAATCCTTTGTTGGTTGATACTCTGAATGTGATTATAAGGTAGATAGTATGTTTTTTTGGGGAAAATTTGATACAATCCTGTTAGCAAGATTGTCGTGTTTTTCTGAAGTTATAATTCGTAAAATCGTGTGCAAATGCGGAATATCCAACGGGTTAACAAGATTCTGTGTTTTTCGGCAAGAAATTGTTTGCGACTAGACGCACTTCAATACTCTGAAATTTAATAATTTTTATTTTGGGGTGACTTCGCATTCTTACGTAGTGCTTACGCCCACGTCAGTTACTACACTGTTAGAAAAAATGTCCGTAAAATTACGGAAAGTACCGGTTACGAATTACCCTAACATCTTCGTAAGATTACGGACTCTTCGTTTTTGTAAAATAACGTTCTCTCCGTAAATTTCGCATAAATCCCCGGGAATTTACTGAACGCGTCCATAATCTTGCAAGTTTCTTTTATCTGCTGTTTATAAAAAGGGTTGACAAAATAAAATTTACTTTCGTTATTTGGGTGTTTCAATGTATATAAAAATGACTATAAAAAGTTTAAAAATTTTCTTCCGGTAGCGGGATTTGAACTCGGAAAAAATTATTTAAATTTATCACCTTATTCACTCACCTACCACGCTTTTACAGGAAGAAACGTTTCAAATACTGGACTTATGCAGAATGATGAATGTATATACACACCTCAGTTTCTAGTCATGTTAAGAGTGTTTGCGAGTTTTTTTTTTAATTTCATGTTTACAAACAAGGTTAAGAAAAAAATAGTTTTTTTTTTTTCGTAATGTACTTCTCTGTGTATAACAGAGATATTAAAACAAATTAAATATTTTGTCCTTTAGTGGAATTTAAAAATGGTGTTTTATACGCATCAGGTATCATCGGCATTGATCGTGTCTCAAAATCGAAGACGTAAGAAAACGAAAAACTTCTACATTTTACATTTACAGATCTCATTTCCGTTATTCATCATAACGGAGTGACTTTTCGTATATTAACTCTACATTTCCGTAAAAGTTTCCGTAAATCCACAGAAATTTAAGAGCGTAATATTCTTTCTAGCTGTAAACGAGTCCTAAATGGCGTGGCTAGATGGAGTGGAGAGATTTGGGCGGGACTTAACATCGATATCTTGAGAGCCGATGAGGGTGAAACGAGGGGAGTATGGAGAAGCGCCGGAATGCAATGGCGCGGGAGAACGGAATATTCCTGAGAAAACCCGCTGACGAGCGGCATCGTCCAGCACGATTCCCACGTGTGAAAATCATTGGGGGCGATCCCGCCGGGAATCGAACCCGGCTCGAGGTAGGAGACGAGTAGTTTAACCACTACACCACCGCGTGCCCCGGCGCAGCTAGCTAAGCGAGTGGCTAAACTCGACTAGAAACTAAAGGATTTCTCGAGTTGAAAATCTGCTGGGTTGGATTTTAAAACACTTGTAGATACTTTATCGCTAGTCTTGAGGTTGGGCCACTTGTTTACTGACACGCTCTGCTGGACAGTGAACCAGTAGCACACATGCAGTTTACATCATGCTGCACGGGATAAAGTGCTCATGAAGAGCACTTTATCCCGTGCAGGCACTGCATACACTACAGTGCCTGTAGAGTATACAGAACTGTCGAGTTTAGTCTCCGTCAAATGAGCTCACGTCATTTCTGGGTTTCTATAAACGGACATAGTAACAAACAATAAGAGAAAACCTGCAAGTGTGCCCATAGCATACACTGAGAGTAAGATATAGTCGCAGATACCAAATTAATTCACTTTAAAAGTGTTCGTTTAAGATCAAGAATTTCTTGATTACTTAAAATTTCTCAAATCTGCTCTTTCTCCAATTATCTGCATTCCTTCCCTTGACACAGATAAATAATTTAAAAATAATTATTAGAGATTATTATTAAAAACATTAATGTTGGGTCAAACTGGTATTTTGTTAAGTGAAAATAAGTGTTTGGTTAGCTGGAACAGGCTGATAAGTCAATTGTTGCAGAATTTATAGCCACAACAGTATCGGCTTTGTCCAGTAGATACATTTATTTTGTTGTCTGTAAGGTAATTTGATCATTTGATTTCCTACGTTCAAAACTACAGTTCGAATGTTTGGAATTTTCTTAACAATTAATAATGGTAAAAGTGTTTATAAGTGCATTTCTTGACGCTTAGTAATGGTGTATAAAATCTCAATGAAAGAAGTTCAACACTAAATAATAGAGTAAAGTTGTAAAACTTTAACATATTTACTTACGTACATGCCGTAAACATAAAATACTAAATCATTAGTCACTTCTGCCAAGGTTGCTAACTCGTAAAATCACTGTTAATAATTTACCTTCATTTTACGGAAAAGTACTGGTAAATTTTTATTCAGAGCTCTCCGTAAATTATCCGTAAAATTATGAATACGATGTTCAAGAACAGAGTTTCCGCAAACTATACGGAGACCTCTCCGTTAATTTCGAAGTTAGTTTTCTGTACCTCCTTTCGAATACATAGATTAAAGAAAACAATAAAATTTTTGTTATGTGGGTGTACCGTGTATAAGAATTGTTTTAAAGAATTTTAAATGTATTCTATTTGAGTAATACGTTTACCCGAGTCAAATCGTTACTAGACCATGACGCACACCACTCATCTACAACTTTCATATGATTTGTCTGGTAAAACTTTAATATTTTTAATACAGTAACATTAGCAAATTTTCATTTTCTATTAAAGTTAGTGTGTTTTATTGTTGTTAAATGCTACTTTTAAATGTTTGAAAGAACAGATCTGTGTAGCTTGGATAATCTTATTTGCCGCAGAAAATTAAATTTTCTGGTTACAGTGGCGAAGGAAGCTTCGCGTAGACTCGGCTTAGTGCGTCTCCTAAACCCGAAGCTATAAGAAATACGGAGACTTCCCGTTATTTGTATTTACGGATTTAACTCAAATTTTTATCATTACGAATTGTCTTTCCGTATGTTTACTGCATATTTCCGATAAATTTTAAATCTACGGAAGTTTTCAAAAATAATTCGGGTGCTAATTTAAGTGTTTGAAACTCAGTCGTGTTTCTACTTATTTTTATGATAACCGCAACAATGTAATATACGTTGCGTCATACTAATCTTCATTTGCACCAATTGCACTAACCAAATCTCATAAGTTGAGGTCAACCAAATAATTACATCAAATGAATTGGTTTCAGCAACCAAATATTTAACTGGCTCTATAAAAACAATTAATTTGGCTGCACCAAACCAACTTAGTTTTATTGAACAAAACAGTTTTCTGAGTGTTTTTAACAATTTTCCTGGTCTCGTTAATTAAAAAAAAAAAAAAAAACCCTGACTCTGCGCCTTACTATGGGTAAGGTTAATTCTACTCAAACATGGAACTAAACGAGATTTCTTATTTAACGTTACAATATTAATTGAATATATGGATTTAAATGAAGGCGGATTTAGGAGAGAGTTTGGTATAGGGAAAATTTCCGCCGCCAGGTGCGCAGTGTTCCCAAGATGTCACTTTTAATTAAAATTTTAGCCATGTGAATAATAAAATAGAAAGATTGTACCTAGTTACGTAGTGGTTTTATATTTAATTTTTAATTATTGCAATTATTTTGTTTTTTTTTAACGTATAAAATATAGAAAATATGGTAAACATGCGACACTAGCGCTTATCAAGTGGCGAAAAATTTTAGTTACCAAACTAAAAGCATGGAGCTTCCCATTCTAAGTAGATTAAACCTTATTACGGGGTGGTGGTTTCACCCAGTGTATCTGATTGGGGGGAAGGGTCAAATACAGGATGAAGGCATCTGGGCGTTTAGGTGGTGTGGCAGTACCATGCTATAGTAACCGAGTCCTGTCGCGCCGACCCAGGAAGGGGTGGATGATGCGTCTCTTATAGCCTCTCCACACCCATGGCAACCCAACGCTACTCGTGCCACCCCTATTGGCAAAAACAATTTGGGCTCCACCACCCGTATCTCTATGGGAACCAGTTTCCTCATGGCTGGTAAAGGATATCTGCCGTGATAGCTTGGGCCGATAGCTGGTACCTAGGCCCGACCACTTGGCGGGGTGTTGAACCACTTGGCATTCAGGCCGACGGGGCCCAATACAGGAATTTCAATGTGAAGAAATTCTTGAATATGGAAATGTCAGTGTCCGATGATGGCTCCTCGGGCTGTACTGCTAGTGGATGGGTGGCGATGACATGGAGACAGTGATGAGAAAAGGAAGAACTCTGGAACCTCTGGATCCAGACCTCATGGTTGTCATCATGAGTGAAACCTTCCTTTCATATTTTATCGCACGCTACCTGTCATTACTGGTTGTCGTAGTCGGTTGAGTGGTCGGGCATTGAAAACCCACTAGTGCCATTGGAAATAAGTGGGAGCACGGACTGATTGGGTTGGCCCCACCAGAGGTTCTCTCTTGTGTACCGAACACTAGAGGTTGGACTCGTGCTGGCAGTGGTTAACTCCGTATGCTGGAGGAGGTCTGGAGAGATTCCCCCTTCTCAAAGGAAGACCGGGCGGTGAGCGCTAACCCGCTCCGGTTGTGTCATGGTAATACACTAGGGGCATGTATAGAACCCTGGCAAGACCACACGCTTGGTAACTGATTACGAGGGTCTCAATCAACGTGGTAGGGTGTCTCTTGGTCGTACTTGACAATCAGGTTGGGGTTTTGGGTTTTGTTACCTCAGGTGCGTAGCTAGGACACCTGCGATGAGAGGGCGTGACCCCTCTTCCGCGCCGATTGGGTGGTCGTAGCGCGGGATGGCCCGCTGGATAAGAGCGGTACGTAAAAATATAAAAGTACAATGGCCGAGAGGCTACGTATATTGCATACTAGGTGTATCAGATAGTGTGATGACATGTTGTAATCGGGAGATTGTGAGGTAGGTAGGTATCTGAGAAAAGAAATGAAGGCATTTTTCCCTAGTAGTTTTCCATCCGCAATCGAAGCAGAAACCAGTGCTGCTCCTTAACACTTTGATGCAGTGCAGATTTGGAGACATTGCAGATAAGTTAGAAGTGAGTCGCTTGTACCCACCACAGAATGAAAACAACTTATGATGGTTTCTGGCTTATTAACAACCCCCGTCGCGTTTGTTTATAGCATACTGAAAATTCTCGCTGTACGTCGTCAATGTCGTCCTAGAATACGGATATTGTAATATTATGGTAAAATTGCAACAAATCAGTCTAATTCAGGCGATGTCGTTTGACGCCGACAGTACCCAAAATGCACTGATAAATGTTTGATGTTGTGCCAACAGCATTAGTCTACTGCTACAAGAACAGTAATATTTTGTAATCTATGAGCCGTTAGTAATCCGGGTTTTTTGTTAAAGTAATATACAAGAACAGTAATATTTTGTCATCTATGAGCCGTCAGTAATCCGCGATTTTTGTTAACGTAATATACAAGAACAGTAATAATTTGTCATATATGAGCCGTCAGTAATCCGCGTTTTTAGTTAAAGTAATATACTAGTGAGCTGTTAATGAAAATGAAAAATTAAATACTTTTGCAACAACGTCACCCTTTAACTATACTTTCAACATTACGGTGGTGTTTATGTTGCCGTAAAAAAAATGTTTTGTTTACTTGATGTTTACACTTGTGTTAAACATGTTCTGGTATTCCCTTTGATATAAAACAACATTCCTATGTAAAATAAACTAAGTACAATTATATTATCACGAAAATAAATGTTGCCTACAAAGAAAAAATTCAAAGCAGGGGTGAAAATCTAACCCACGTCTTATGGGCAAGGAGACCTTCACTTCACGAAACCCAGAGTCCTTCCAAAAGCTCAACTTTATTATAAATGATTTATTGTCATATTGCGGTTATTCTACGTTATATATCGAAAAAAATCCACTATTCATTCGTAATGTGGAAATATTTTATCCTGGAGACATATATGCATATTTTGCACGTTAATTGCTTTGCAAGGTTTGAAAGCTGGTATAAGATACATTTATTAATCATTCTATTAATTCAAATTTAAATATTGTAGTTTCACTCTTCACTTGTATCCGCTATTTTACAATATAACGTCAGTGTAAACTGGTGTTGGCTTGTCTTTATTGAATGTAGTAGTAACACAAATATTTAATTCTTCCTGTTATCCTCGGCGTAATACTGTAATTCGTAACGGCGACATTACTTAGAGGATTTGCTAATGCACTTCAAAAGTATGTATATTTGCGTATTATTAATATAAGACTGTAAATAATTGACATTATTAAATTTGTCAAAGCATTATTTATTTTACTACAGCATAAACGTTTTTATAAAATGGCTCAATCGTAATTTTTGTGTTGCAGCAACATTAAACTTTTTTCTGTGTGTTTACATGAGCCCTTATCTTATTTCATGCTGTGAAAATAATAAGTCTTTTCTTAGGCCTGATATGCATAGTAAAATATTATCGTAAAACTGGTTGCCAATTATTTTCTTGTAGCTCCACAACTGAAATATCGTCTCTTTATAACACATTGTTCTATAAAGCCTACAAAAATGGTTTATGTGGTCCCATGTTTATAGTAACATTAAGAGCTACTGCATTTGCGTGTTGAAATTCAACATTAGTTTTANTGGTTTATGTGGTCCCATGTTTATAGTAACATTAAGAGCTACTGCATTTGCGTGTTGAAATTCAACATTAGTTTTACTCATTGCACGTTAAATTTGATATTTTTTTACTCGTAGTTTTACAAAAATTATTTAGGCAAACATGAATTCTTTGTAAAAATTTAGAAATGCTTTACAATGTTGTCAGTACAAATAGCATTTCATCTATAAACTATAACGTCACACAATGCTCAAAAAGCATTTCAAGCACGGTTCTTCCACCCACACAGTCACGTTCAAACCAACGCAGGTCTACACAGTCCACACGACTGTAGCCTCATTCTTTTTTCATGGACTACCCCCCCCCCCTTCCTTCCTTCAACAATCTATCTTCCCAGGAACTCCCACGGGATATCCCAACCGCAACTCGTTCCGCGTTTGTTGTTTCTGGTAAAATTCGCCTGTGGGTGCGTCACCGTAGGTGAGAAGGGCGGGGAGGGGGGAGTGATAAGCAGCTATCAGCGGCCTATCACAGCAGCTGGCGCTGATCCAAAGGGTTTGATTAATGGGCCGGCCGCGTGCATTCTTTATATCTCGTTGCAACTCTCTCCTGCCGCCCCTTTTCTCAAAAGCATGCTTCTCCGGTTCTAACAACGCAGAACTTGCCTCCCCATTGTGTGTGCACCGGGAAGAGACAAAAGAGCGCGTCAGAATATCTGGAACCAGTTATTTCTCCCATGATACTCTCTCCGTATTTCTGCGATTCCTTTCTCTCCTTTGGTTTCTGCTCGCGAAGGAAATCTTTGATCTTTGTAGCATCCCATGCATAACGTCCTAATTCTCTAACTGAGGAAGAAACAGAATGGGAAATGAGTGAAGCTGTAAAGGAAACGAATTTGGAAAAATCGCCTACAGTAAAGCCGATCGATACCTTCAAAACCCAAGACTTCCATAATGCTAGATCTTCGCGTGTTCACAACCGCTTAGTACATTTTCTGTTGCGCCCAAATTATTTCATAATATATCTTAATATTTTTCATACATTCAGTAATATGCTATGTTTGTCAATCTTCATATTCTGTAAGCTCTCGTTGTAGGGGTAAAGAGTGCCCGTCTTTCAAAAGCGAGTTCTATTGTACATCGCGAAAAAGGGCCTGGAATATGTTTGTTATTTAAAGAGAAAGACATTAGGCAGTATTTCGACTTTTGGTAGGCTTTAAAGTAGAGTATACAACAACACCCTTATTAACGTTTATATTTCATTCTGAGTAGAAAAGGTTAAGTAATCACTTGTGGTTCGGCCAGGTCGGCGACCTAAAATTGGAAAGAATAAAAAAAATTGNGAGTAGAAAAGGTTAAGTAATCACTTGTGGTTCGGCCAGGTCGGCGACCTAAAATTGGAAAGAATAAAAAAAATTGCTTTCCAGTGCGTAACATTTTGATCGCTTCTGACACTCTCAAACTTAACAACTGGCTGCTGTTTGTTTAATAGAGCAACATAAATTGTTTTCATACGTCACATTCTGTTAGATACTGCCAGGTTTAAATAAGTGCTTTACGGNTTAATAGAGCAACATAAATTGTTTTCATACGTCACATTCTGTTAGATACTGCCAGGTTTAAATAAGTGCTTTACGGATAATTAATCCTTTCTTCCGCAACGGTTAGAACGAAAAGAATAATTTCTAGAAAAACTGAAGAGAGTTTACGAAGATAATTATTTTGATTAATAAAATAGCTGCAAATAAGGAAGTGGTGTTTGAAATGCATAGAGCACTTTCATCACTCGCATGTCGATCAATTCTACATAGAATTCTCACCCACCTTGTCACAGCTTTGCAGTCCATGCCCAGAAATACGCTCACAACACCTAAATCTGGAAGGTTGGCGGTGAATAAATATTTTTTACAACTTATTTTTAAAAGCGTAATTTACAAATTTACGATATATTGCTGTCACACTTAAAATGTACATAAACGCAGATTACTGCCGCTTGCCAGTTTCTTCAAATTTGATCATAGAAAAACTGTCAATTTTAAATGAAATTAGAAACGACAGTTATATAGCACTTGTAATTTTATTTCGAAGAGTAGATTACAAGTAAAACATAAACTATTGCTTAAATTTATTTCCTTCCCGCCGAAACGTGCTGAAACATGCAGAAACACGTGTGTCTTCGCGTGTAACTTTACGTCACCATTTTGCTGCAAATGCATATGCTCTAAGTATGTTAAAGAGACAACAGGCCTTAGTTTTCACCTCATAACAAATTGAACAGTAGAATCAAGTGACTGATATAATGATGTTACATGAAGCCCGAGATTAGAAGTATAGGAAGTAGACATACTTTAATGAAGGTACCCATTTCATCAGTAGTATCAAACACATTTGTTTAAATGTTGTTTTTCTTANAAGTAGACATACTTTAATGAAGGTACCCATTTCATCAGTAGTATCAAACACATTTGTTTAAATGTTGTTTTTCTTTAAAAAAAAAAAAGGTCCATAAATTTATGTCTAGCTGATAACTTTTACATTTATCGAACTCATACTTTTGGGGCAATCGTTGGGGATAGCAGCCAATATTTCACACATACAAAAAAAAAACTTGTGCTTATACTTTACGCGAATTGGCTAATACCGGAGAAATATTTTTAAAATATCCAGTAGTCGGAAAACAAATTTNGTTGGGGATAGCAGCCAATATTTCACACATACAAAAAAAAAATTTGTGCTTATACTTTACGCGAATTGGCTAATACCGGAGAAATATTTTTAAAATATCCAGTAGTCGGAAAACAAATTTGGGGAAGACCGTGAATGCTGTTTCATCCCCTATAGTTCTAAGATGAACACAGCGTAAGCTTCTAGTAGAGAACAGAAAAATTCTTGTGTTGAGTGACCTATAAGATTGATTTCACAGTAGGCCTAACTTGTATAATCGAGCAGACTTCAACTATAGTCCAGTGACGTTTACTTCCAACTTACATGGAGCCCTGCTTTAGTTACAATGTCAGGCTATTCCTCCGCCTCATGCAAACAAAGCCTTACTATGACTACAGACGTACACGAAAGTGATAGGGCGCTGCATTTGGCCACACTAAGTTTAATTACATTGTTACAAGACACCTGAGGAGCGTATCTGATTTCGTGAGGGATGGAGGTATTCATAAAATTAAATAACTAAATTTGATTTTTAACTTAGTCTCACAGCTATTATTTACGACATTAAAATACCTATCTCCATTATTGCTTGTATTATTTCTCAGAGAGCCCAATATTTCATGTATTTTTTAACTCTAATTAAGGTCCTTCTTATTGTCTCTGTTGGTAATAGTCTATTAACTCATACTCACCGTTAACACACTTTCAGTCTATCTGTTGCCATCATTTGTAATGTCCTTCACTCACGCATTCAGTCCAATAGTCCAGCCTGCCGTCGTACTCTTCACTGCTCCGATGTACGTAGTCGCAGATTCTCGGCCTGCTGGTCACTTATCTCGCCGCGCGCTTCTCTTCTCGCTGGTTGTCTACCGCTAAAACTCCAACCTCTCATTCACTCATCAACTCTGGCTCGGAGGCCTGTCGCACCTTAATACTCGTTGGCCTTGAGCTGGAAAGTTCGACGCACCACGAGTCATGCTGACTGAAACTAGGGCAGTAAACATATAGAAAATTCTTCAGATAAACGCAGAAATTAAATTAACTGAAGGTCAGGAGCTCATGTCGCAAAGGGATTATCGTGGTGATATGCTTCTCGTAACAACATATGTGCGTCTTGGATTATCGCCCGCTCTTCAGTCAAACATACATTGTGACTCGCCGCCCGATATCACACAACATCTGTTTTCTTCTTCTGCTCGCTCGCACGGGACAAACCACCAAATGCGTAACATTTTTTGGCATAACAACTATTTCTTACTGGGCAATACCAGCACAACTATTTTCTCTGTTTTTTCTCATATTAACAAATAATAATTTTAATATTTTTCACAGATGATATACATGTAACATTACAATTTAATTATAAATAAGTTACTTTTAGTGTTGACAAGGTTATAAAACGCTTGTGATATATGCCATATTTAGTAAACAACCAAGCACGCCATGAAAAAGGTAATTTTTCTAAAGTTTGATTAAAAAAATTACGAGACACTGCAAAAATACTTTATCTAGCGGGCGGCTGGCTACCGCAGCGGCAGGCCACGGTCACAGAGCAGAAGTGCACAGAGGCGAAATGTTGCGTTTCTTTAAACGTGGGCGTACTCATTCCTTGATTGCGTGAAAGGGCCACGTGTCTGATTGGTTTCTGAGTATGTACTACGAAACAATGCCTTATTGACTGCGTTGCCGGTTGGCAAGTAGGCTACCAGGCACTGATTGGTAAACGTCGTCCTGACACATTACTGGCCAGCACGCCATTTCGCTAGTGCGCGGGGATGAAAATCACGGAATAAGCAGCTCTATCACTTCTGCATTCGTAAGTATTATTTTCAAGACTGTGGCTGCATTTTGTTGATTATTTAACCTTTTACCTGCCACAATTCATATCTCCTGTAATTTCATTGCAAAAGTGATATTTTCTCACTCATTAAAACCAAGACTAAATGATTTATTTTATATAAGATGAGAAAAAATGTATTGTATGAATTACCCTATGTTCCCATTTGGAAAGATTGGCATGTCACGTCAACAATGAGTTGCATTTATGAAAAAAAAAAAAAAAATTGTTGAATCTTAGCACATTTACATTTTCCAGTATATTCATTTCATTGCTTTCAATCAACAAAAACGCAAATATATTTTTTAAGCATTATACTGTTTACAGGGTTTGGTAGTCAAAAACATGTCTGGAAAAAATCGTTGAATGTTCTTTTGTAAAAATATAACGCATTACTCTAGTTCATTATACACGAGAAACAATGAACACGCAGCTTAACTTACATTCATGGAACTGAAAACCAGATTTTCCCCACACATTTCACACTTACCTTGTTCACAGGACAATACGGCTGCCTTTATGAACATTTTTTTTCACGTTACACACTGTAATATGTTTTCTCTTTACAATACACATACTTGAATATGCTTACCTTATAAAAATGCAAGGCAAGTTTTATGCATTTTACATATAGCATTTATTCATTTGGTAGTAAAAGATCATTCATAATATACGGTATATATAGAAAAAATATTCTTAATGGTATGTTTCAAATAATGTCACACGTTACTGGAGTCCATGATAAAATGAAAATCAGTGAATATGCATCTTCTTTTCACACTCTTGGCACTGAAGATAAGCATTTTTACCACAGTTTACACAACGACCTTGATCATAATATTCCAGAAAATGTTTATCTACTTCTCGAAGCGAAGAGGGTTCTCGTGCTTTTGGTACAGGCATGGAAGTAGTCATAGGCCGCACGCGAAGAAGTATCTGCTTCACTTTTCTTCGAAATTCTAGATGTGATGTCTGTTTATTATTATGAGCCTCTTGATGTAGTAAATAGCTGGCTACAACTGCCATATTTACAGCATTTGAAAACAAATTAATCCACCACTTTTAACACAGTGATAAATGGGCGACACATGTCGTCCGGAAGTTCCTACACTTGTGTAAGCTTGCCGGGGAGGGGGGAGGTTTAGTGACAGCGCCGCTTCTAATACTTCCTAATTATGCCACAAGTCATGACTTCAAATAACTATTAGACAATTTTGCCATAACTTCACATAAATAATATTTCTTTATGTATCGGTCACTTTTATCTGAGAATGACGGTATTTCAAACTAATAAAAATACTTACTTGCACAAATAAGTAAAAGTTATATTGTTAATCATATATATATTGTTAAATATGTATTTATATTGGAAAAAAACTGGGTTTGTTGACACAATAAGAGGATTTCTACTTTAAGATGTGCACTTCATGTGTTGCTTTATATATTTATGTAATATATAGTTTAAGATAATGTTTGTATAACACTTAATTTTTAACATCTATTAACGGGAAAGCATAAGTTAGGACGCAGTTTTGCGATATTTTGGTTGCGGAATTCGACAATGGTGGATTTTCAGCAAAAGAATGCATGCATCTTAAATTTCCATCTGCAGCGTTGAATGTTCAGTTGAGATTTAGGCGCCGCTTCAAGTACTAGTTGAAAACACTATACTGTACAAGAGGCACTGCTGATGGGCGAACATAACACATAAAGTTTGCAACAAATCGCAATCCAAAGCATGCAGCGAACACCTCGTCTTTCCTTCCCTTAAGGTCAGCAGTCACAAAACTATTTCGGAGTTTTTTTTTTTTCAGAGAATATCCTACAGTAAATACCGAAAGGAGGCGGTGAAACAATAACTCAAAACATGTTAAGAGTGTGGTGTGTGAAGGATAACACCTAAAAAGTATGAACAAGCAATTATATTTTTGATTGAGTATACAAATTAGTTTCAAACAAAAGAATAATTTAATTATTTACACGAGTTTTGTACTATTATAAGTACACATTCTTACAAAAAGATGATTACACAAAATTTTCACAATAGACCCCAGGCAAAACCGTATATTTAAAATATTTTTTAAAACCCCTGACACATAAATTTGCATTAAAAACCATTACAGCTAGTATTTGTATTGTATTCGCTTATCGTTAGGGAGTCCCATTCTTCCGGTCGACACCAGGTGTGGACAATGACATTCACTCGTAAACGACGACTAGGGTTTTTGTTTACTTGTTTCTGACTACCGCCAGAAGTTTCAGAGACCATTTTAAAAAGAACGTATTTTGCAAATAACTCTTTCAAAGACCGAAACACGTTTCAAAACAAACATAATGGAAAAATTTCCGGTGGCAAGGTACTTATCGATAGTANATTTAAAATATTTTTTAAAACCCCTGATACATAAATTTGCATTAAAAACCATTACAGCTAGTATTTGTATTGTATTCCCTTATCGTTAGGGAGTCCCATTCTTCCGGTCGACACCAGGTGTAGACAATGACATTCACTCGTAAACGACGACTAGGGTTTTTGTTTACTTGTTTCTGACTACCGCCAGAAGTTTCAGAGACCATTTTAAAAAGAACGTATTTTGCAAATAACTCTTTCAAAGACCGAAACACGTTTCAAAACAAACATAATGGAAAAATTTCCGGTGGCAAGGTACTTATCGATAGTAATGAAGGGACTAGGAATCACTCGACTTATCTCTTCGAATAATGACAATGGGTTTAGGGTCCTACAAATAAACAACTTAAATATGTAGTACCTATTTCGCGGAAGTATTAATTTTTTTGGTGTTTTATTTACACTGGAGAGCCAAAAAAAAATTGTGTAGGCGTGCGATGCAAACAACAGAGGTATGGAACTAATCAGAGTAACGCTATGCGGTCGGCAGCGCCTATATAAGACAACAAGCGTCTGGCAAAGTTGCAAGATCGGTTACTGCTGCTACAATGGCAGGTTATCAAGATATAAGTGAGATTGAATATGGTGTTATAGTCAGCGCACGAGAGATGGGACACAGCATCTCCGAGGTAGCGATAACATTTGGATGTTCGCGTACGACCATTTCACGAGTGTACCGTAAATATCGGGAAATCAGTAAAACATCATCNATCAGTGAAACATCATCAAATCTTCGACATCGCTGCGGCCGGAAAAGTGTCGTGAACGAACGGGACAGACAACGACTGACGAGAATCATTAAACGTGACAGACGTGCAACCCTTTCTCAAATTGGCGCAGATTTCAATGCCTCCTGCAAACCTTCAGACATTAGTCGATTCCATGCCACGTCGTCTTGCGGTACTTCTGTGTGCTTGCGGGGGCCCTACACGATATTAGGCAGGCGTACCAGTTGTTTTGGCTCTTCAGTGTTTTAAGGAAAAAACAATTAATATAAGCAGACACATGCGACACTTTACCGAACACACACACATATATATATATATATATATATATATATAAACTATTAAAATCCGGGTTTTTCTCCTAGAAAAATACATTTGTATTCGACTATGTTTATTTTTAAATGAAGAAAGTGAGGCGTATTTCAGTGCAGTGCGTAATGCAGAATAACTATAGACACATTATGTTAGTATTGCCTACGTGTTATGCTTTGAATCTCTGCAGTAGAAGCTTTGTGTGCGTTTTAGATGAAAATGGCAGCCCCTGGACAGTTGCAACAAGAGGGACATTTTGTTTCATTATACAAACTGCTCCATTAACAAGAATCTAACTTTCATAGGTTCTGGCGATAAAGCATACAATAAGAGGGTGTCCGTAACNCAAACTGCTCCATTAACAAGAATCTAACTTTCATAGGTTCTGGCGATAAAGCATACAATAAGAGGGTGTCCGTAACTTTTATTTTCTTTCATCACGGGGGAGGCAGGGAATATTAATGGGAATTTACTTTTGGGTTGAATATTCGAATAACATAAAATAACGTTCAAATAATTGTTACATAATTTCTTTTTTTTTCTATATTTCGCAGAAAAAGAGTTAAACAAGGAGTTACAGGTGTAACGGATGAACCTAGTTTCCTCTATATGGGAGCAGATAATATTTTTATGGAGATCTAAGAAACCTATATGGTAGGTAGGCCTCGGCGTCTTGTTGTATATAGACCCTCTTATGTTCATGTACGTATATTAAAATAAGACGAATCTTCCCATGTAGTAGTGTTGAGATAAAAGCTCACAACATTACTAATCTTATTTATGTGAATATACTGGTTAAGGAGTAATTCAGCTGACAAACGACGTGAGGTGTTTCCGTATGCTAAATCCTAGTGGAAAAGGTTTATTTCCACCTAAACTAAATATTAATTAAAATTTAGAAAATTTAGATTTTAAACTGCATATATGTAACACATAGTAGGTGATGTGAAATTTAATTACAACTCTTCGGAAATTGTTTTTTTGTTTTCGGGACCTTCAACGTTAGAGTGAACTCGCATGAATAACTCACCCCGCAATGAAAATAATAGGTGCGGCCACCCTCATGTTGCAAACATCTTTTTTGCCGCCACATATCATGAAAGTTAGATGCTCGTTTATTGAGCAGTATAATTTAATTAAGAAAAATGGTCCTCTTGTTGCAAGTGCCCGGAACCCGTCGTTTTCGTGGAAAACGCAAACCAATGTTCGGCTTCCGTTTACAGTGCCTAGCACGTAGGCAATACTACCTACATGTCTACGGTTTGCTGGTTTGCCAACGGCACTGGCTAAGGCGGTGGACATTTCCAACTCTCACTGTGAACAACATGTGCGATGTAGATTACCAAAGGCTCTCGTCACTCATATGAAATAATTATCTTGTTACACTCCTCTCTGTGGATTGGTCAACAAAAAAATAGGAAGTTAAAAATTTGCTACAATTGCTACAATAGCTTATCTAACCTGTGGTTAAGCTCGGTATTCTCTTCGAAAGAATACGTGTTACTTGCCTTTGTTCTTTTTTTATTTTTTATTATTTTTTTTTAATTTCTTTGACAGCCAGTTGAAAGTAAAAACGAAGACTTTTTTTAGCAGTTTGCATGCATTGTTAATACCCCGCACAAACATTTTTTTACAGTAAATTATCAGAGATAGGTCATGATAACACTCTGTTTGACTAACAATTTTTACTTTTGCAACTTAAAATGAAAACTGGATTTTAATTAATTTAAATTGCTGAATCTAATGATTTTATTTTAAAACGAGTTTTCATAATATTTTAAAATACTCCATCATGATGGTCCCTCAAGATTTATGTTTATATTCACTAACAATTAATCCCTGAATAATGCAAAAGGATGTCTTAACACGTGATAGGGAGGCCAAGGAAAAACTACACGTATCTCAAAAATAGTAAAATTTGCGTAATATTCCGGAGGAAAAATGTCTTTGGCAATATCAAGTTTTAAACAAAAAAATTTATTATGATTTTAGTAAATAATTGGGGATACTTAACACGGTCCTTGAACTTTAAGTATCGGTATTTTCATACGGTTTCATTATTTATACTTCTGGTCCATTAAACTCCCATTCATCAGGGAGTATGCATAATTAATAATTGAGTGCTCGTGGCCGATGAAGAGACCAAAACATTTCTCCCTTACCCGAACGGTTACTTTCCATTTCCCACCGTTTTCTTTCTGCGAAATTTCCTCTTCTTCGTGCTACCGACTTACGTGTTTTCTTCTGTTGCTCGCGTTCACTGCTTCAGATTCTTAACTATGGATACAGTGTGCCTCGCAAAAACAGTATTCGCACTATTATCGTACTTTTTTAATCAAACCGTTGAAATATCATCCCCTGTATGATGTGCTTGGCTGCTTCCTCGACATGTNTAACTTATCTAACCTGTGGTTAAGCTCGGTATTCTCTTCGAAAGAATACGTGTTACTTGCCTTTGTTCTTTTTTTTTTTATTTTTTTTTTTTAATTTCTTTGACAGCCAGTTGAAAGTAAAACCGAAGACTCTTTTAGCAGTTTACATGCATTGTTAATACCCCGCACAAACATTTTTTTACAGTAAATTATCAGAGATAGGTCATGATAACACTCTGTTTGACTAACAATTTATACTTTTGCGACTTAAAATGAAAACTGGATTTTAATTAATTTAAATTGCTGAATCTAATGATTTTATTTTAAAACGAGTTTTCATAATATTTTAAAATACTCCATCATGATGGTCCCTCAAGATTTATGTTTATATTCACTAACAATTAATCCCTGAATAATGCAAAAGGATGTCTTAACACGTGATAGGGAGGCCAAGGAAAAACTACACGTATCTCAAAAATAGTAAAATTTGCGTAATATTCCGGAGGAAAAATGTCTTTGGCAATATCAAGTTTTAAACAAAAAATTTTATTATGATTTTAGTAAATAATTGGGGATACTTAACACGGTCCTTGAACTTTAAGTATCGGTATTTCCATACTGTTTCATTATTTATACTTCTGGTGCATTAAACTCCCATTCATCAGGAAGTATGCATAATTAATAATTGAGTGCTCGTGGCCGATGAAGAGACCAAAACATTTCTCCCTTACCCGAACGGTTACTTTCCATTTCCCACCGTTTTCTTTCTGCGAAATTTCCTCTTCTTCGTGCTACCGACTTACGTGTTTTATTCTGTTGCTCGCGTTCACTGCTTCAGATTCTTGACAATGGATACAGTGTGCCTCGCAAAAACAGTATTCGCATTATTATCGTACTTTTTTAATCAAACCGTTGAAATATCATCCCCTGTATGATGTGCTTGGCTGCTTCCTCGACATGTNTATTATCGTACTTTTTTAATCAAACCGTTGAAATATCATCCCCTGTATGATGTGCTTGGCTGCTTCCTCGACATGTTATTTACCACAAGCGTTTTATAATTCTCTTAACACAAAAGTGTTATATTTTTGCCTAAATTGAACTTTTACTTATATTTCATTTAGAATATATAATAATAATTTTATTACTTACACGAATAAAAACAGGGAGAAAAAAATGTGTGTTAGTAATTACTAGTAAGGAGTACTGCACATGCAAAATTTAATTGAAATGAGTGCGCGTAAATACGGTGGGTTGCCCTTTGGTGTAATTTTATATAATTAGTTAAGCTTTGTTGGCATTAGGCGGAGAAATAGCCAGATAGAAGAAATTTAGCAGGGCCTCAGAAAAGTTGGTAATTACCGTGAATTGGCTATAAATTCAAAGGATCCTCGTTTCGCAAAATATACAGGAGATTCAGTAAATGAAATGGTACAGTCATTTCTTTTTATTTTTTGCGAAAAATGTCAAACTATGTCCAGGAATGCATGCTAATTAGTTAAAAGTAAAATAAAATTTCTTTAGGCATTGTTGCATAGTATCGGGATCTTCAACCTAAAAGCCAACTCCCATTAGTGCATCCCACTCCGACTGACGCCAGAAGAATACGGAGTGCTTCAGTACTGTAAGCTTGTTAATGGAGGGTAAATGTTAGCAGTGAGTGTTAAAAATGCCCGCCACCATCGTTAGTACAGTGCGTAATGCAGAATAACCATAAACACATTATGTTAGTATAGCCTACGTGTTAGGCTTTGTATCTCTGCAGTAGAAGCTTTGGGTGCGTTTTAGATGAAAATGGTGGCCCCTGGCCAGTTGCAACAAGAAGGACATTTTGGTTAATTAGACAAACTGCTCCATTAACAAGAATCAAACTTTTATAATTTCTGACGATAAAGCATACAATAAGAGGGTGTCCATAACCTATATTTTCTTTCATCACAGGGGATGTAGGGCATATTAATGGGAGTTTACTCTTTGGTTGAATATTCGAATAACATAAAACAAAGTTCAGAGAATAGTAACGTAATTTCATAATTTTTTTTTCTATATTTCGCAGAAATAGAGGTAAACAAGAAGTTACAGGCATAACTGATGATCCTACTTTCCTCTATATGGGAACAGATGATTATTTAATGAATATATAACAAGCTTAGATGGGAGTTAGGCCTCGGCGTCTCGTTGATGGCAACATAATGAGAAGTGAAACCAGACGCAACAATACCGAGACAATTATAAATATACACGTGCCCTACCCGGGACTCCAATACAGAAAATCTCATAAAAATAAGCCAGCGAGCAATTAACTTCATTGATGTGGTAGGACTCAGGGCATTAACTTCAGATGTAATAAGTCTACTGTTTTAAATGTTACCCAGGATTCACTAACCTGAAATATTAACATAGAATTCATTTAGAAAATGAGTGTCTGAGCTACTTAAAACACGTAAGTTAACATCGCCTACAGAACCACTACTAGTGCGAAGAATTTGGTGTAATATTATTTAATTAGTCCCGAGATATGGCAAAATAATTATTTTCTAAATCGGTGCTTCCAAAAGTTGCCTAAAAAGTGGGTTCTGCATACAATGCTTCTAATAAATATCGTCAGCACAAAAAGTTTGGTTGAATTTGGTTATATTTTTAACAGATATGTCACACTTAACAAAATATTTATATGGCCGTCATTTTGGAAAGTTATGTGAGACCAAAGAAAATTAGATAGTTATACATATCTTCTTTCTGTAGCATTAATAATGTAAAATGGTTGGTGGAAATTAGTTCTTAAGTTCCGGAAGTATGGGATTATTTTCTCATGTGGCTCTATTTTACATTAATACCGGGGAAAAAATGACTCGGTATGCACAATTGGTGGTTCCAATGAATATAATAGCGTAAAAATATGATAGAATTTTTTATATTGTTTCATATTTATATAACATATTATTACTAAAACATGTTATTTTACATACCCTGCTGAAGCACTTGTAGCGTGAAAAATGTAGGGGAGTCTTTTGATTGGTTCCAGAGATATCACACACTACCTCCATTTTTTTATTTGACGTTCTTCGTAAATACAGGACAAAAATATTATGCATTACCACATTCGATTATTGTCATCGATACAGTTTACAAAAAAAAAGTTAAAATATGTTAAATAGATTCATTGATAAAGCACACTAAACTAAAATATGTTACAGCCACCATTCGAAAAATAAGTATCTCGCACATTAAAAACATAAAAATTAATATGGATTGACACAGAACAACTTCTTCGCTTAATTTGGAATAAATTGGTTAATGCTTTCCCGAGATAAGTTACAACCATTTTTTTTCCATGCGGGCCTACCTTACAAAATAGCAAAGAAAATAACCTCTTTGTAGAAAAATTTGTTGAATATAATATACACTGGAGAGCAAAAAAAAAATTGTATAGGCATGCGTATGCAAATAACAGAGCTATGGAACCAATCAGAGTAACGCGATGTGGTTGGCCGCGCCTATATAAGACAAAAAGCGTCTGGCAAAGTTGCTAGATCGGTTACTGCTGCTGCAATGGCAGGTTTTAAAGATTTAAGTGAGTTTGAACGTGGTGTTATAGTCGGCGCACGAGAGATGGGTTATAGCATCTCCGAGGTAGCGATAAAAGTTGGATTTTCGCGTATGACCACTTCACGAGTGTACCATGAATATCGGAAATCCTGTAAAACATAAAATCTTCGACATCGCTGCGGCCGGAAAAAGATTGTGAACAAACGGGACTAAAAAGGCGACTGACGAGAATCATTAAACATGACTGACGTCAACCCTTTCTCAAATAGACACAGGTTTCAATGCTGGGGCACCAACAAGTGCCAGCGTGTGAACTATTCAACGGACCATCATTGATATGGGCTTTCTGAGCCGAAGGCCCACTCGTGTACCGTTGTTGACTGCACGACACAAAGTGTTACGCCTCACCTGGGCCCGTCAACACCGCCATTGGACTGTTGATGACTGTAAACACGTTGCCTGGTCTGAGGAGTCTCGTTTCCAATTGTATCAGGCGGATGGACGTGTGCGGTTATGGAGACATCCTCGTGAATCCATGGACCCTACATGTCAAAAGGGGACTATTCATTTTGGTGGAGGCTCTGTCATGGTATGGGGCGTGTGCAGTTGGCGTGATTTGGACCCCTGATACGTCTTTATATGACTCTGACAGGTGACAGATATGTAAGTATCCTGTCCGAACACCTGCACCCATTCATATCCATTGTGCATTCCGACGAACATGGACAATTCCAGCAGGACAATGCGACACCCCACACGCCAAGAGTTGCTACCGAGTGGCTCCAAAAACACTCTTCTGACTTTAGACACTTCCATTGCCCACCTAAATCACCAGACATGAACATTATTGAGCATATCTTTGATACCTTGCAACGTGCTGTTCAGAAGAGATCTTCACCACCTCGCACTCCTATGGATTTGTGGACTGCCCTGTAGTATTCATGGTATGAATTGCCTTCTGCATATCTTCAGACATTAGTTGAGTCCATGCTACGTCGTCTTGCGACACTTCTGCGTACTCGCGGGGTCCCTGCACGATATTATGCAGGTGTACCAGTTTTTTTGCTCTTCAGTGTATACTGTCAGCATACAAGGTTAAAGTGAAATTTTTTAAGTAGTTTCATATATATGTGTAACGTACTGAAGTAAAATGTTTATATTGCTGCCATTTTGATAGTAAGTGCCTGACCTACTCAAAACATATCAGTTTACATGGCCTGCCATAGTGTGACTAGTTTGCCAAATTTCGCAGAAATCTGTTGTTTTGACAAAATTTCAATTTGTCAATTGATGCAATCTTGCAAAATGGTGGAAAAAAGAAATTTTGTGTTCACACATATGATGGTTGTCATTTTTATACTGCTGGCATACACATTTATGTTTTAATTAATTACACGATTACGACGATAAAACATACGAAGCTAAAATATATATAAGGTCGCCAATTTGGAAATGTGTGTCCGACATACATAAAACATACTAGTTAACATCACCGGCCACAGCACCATATGTTTGCCATATTTGATAGAAATCGGTCTATTGTTTCCCGAGATATGGCGTAAATCTTTATTAAATCATGTGGTACTTTTTTTTACAAAATAGCTGGCTATAATTGTTATTTCTTGGAATAAGTAGTTCATAGAGTGGAAATGCATACGTTTGCATGACATACGATATTACAACTGACGTGTCAAATTTGGCGAGAATTGGTTGAGCAGTTTTTGAGATATAACATGAAAGCTTTATTTTTTTCATGTGATTCTATCTTCCAAAATGGCCTACCAAAAATAATTTTTTTTTGTACTTCAATGCATTCATGATGCGCTGCGCAGTTACAAAATTTTGTTTAAATCTGCTTAATGGTTCCAGAGATATAAAAAATCAGCCTAAATAATTTAACGGCCACCATTTTAAAAGTATGTAACTGGCGCGGCTGAAAACTTTGAAAGTCAGGTGTCCTTACAAAGAAATATATGCGTACCGAAATTGGTGAAATTTGGTTTACGCGTTCAAAAATTGAAAGTGAGTACACACACAAGCACAGAAACAACACAGACAACACATTCATACAGACAAGAAAAATATCTCATAAGCCTTTCTTTCCGTCGAAAAGTAAGCTATGAACTCGATTTCTGAGGGCTCATGTCTTCCATAATATCCAGTTTAGATAAAACCTGTCCGGTATATTTCCCCACTTGATTTTGCATAAATAATCACGTCGCGAGATTTGTCGGTTGAATTTCACCCCATTCTTTACATATGTAAACGTCTTTTCCAGATGACCTTATACTAGTCGGAGGACAAAAGTATGAGTACAAATGGTCACATAAACGCAGGAATCGTACCAGCCCTGCAGAAATGGCACTTACTGAAAAAAATTCTGTTTTTGTAGATGGAATTATTTGGAAACTAGTTTTCAAAGATATTTTTGTAAAACTACAAACTAATGAAAGCAAATATCACAAAACGTTTGTGTAAAATGTGTAAAACTAATGTAGAAATTTAACAAGTATATGTCGTATACTTAAATTTTATTATAAATATTGAGGTGCACAAACAGATTTGTATGTTCCCCAAAATAATGTGTTGTAATGTACATTATTTCAACTGTAGAGTTACAAGAATATCTTTGGCAACTATTTCCCAAAGAATTGCTTGTAACAATTACATACTTTTTTCACTAAGTAGCTCTTTGCGCCTTCTGTCTTCAGGCATGGTATTTACTCTCCTGTAAGTAATTTTCTCAACAAGCGTCGCCTCTAACATGTAATTCTCCTTTTTGGATGGGTTTAGCGGGCTGTGTACTTTGATGAATGAGAACAAACGAAACTATACTAATAAAGTACGTGCGTATTGATCACCCAATGCATTTTAGAAGATAAATATGTTACGCCGGGCTTCATATTTGTGGCAAATTGATAGAGCCCAGAGTATGAAGAGAAATCCTTCGGTGACATCATATACTGCTGAAGACGTATTTTCTAGTTGCACTGCTATTATTGAGCCGCAGTTCCTTGTACACCGTCTGTGCATCTTTGAGCCAGTTAGTTAACAGGAAGCAGAAGTGCGACCTAGTCATCAGTAGCTAAGTACGAAGGTGTCGCATTAACAGCAGCAGTTAAAAAATAAATACATAAATTAATTAAATAAACACGACAATTGTTAGAATTCCAGTTTGTGATTTCTAGACTCCTGTAAAAGCATTGCACGAAATACTAGAGGATCCACATATAGAACATCTTTTTTTTAACTTTAGTAGATAAACAGAAATTTTAAATTGTTGAGCATCTTGCCATAAAACTTTTTATTTTTTTCTACTCCTAGGTAATGAATGCGATGACGTGTGTAATGTGTAACAATTTCGTCAATGCTAGAGAGATTAGTCTGGAAAAATATGTATAGATTGTTTTTAAACTAAATTTTTAAACTCAAATAGAGTGAGTAATTTTCACGTTATTTATTTTCACCGTACCATCCTATTTCCAATGGATGTAGGAAATCTGCCGAACCAGATAGCAGTCTAGTTTTCCTGCGCTTATAAATGCGCCCGTTGCTCGTGAAGAATTACATGGGGTGTGTAAGTTCGTTGCTGCACCGACAGGCAGCGCTGCGCCGATGAGCACACAGGCGGGCAACTACTGTAATTCATCGAGAAGCTATTACGAGNTTGCTCCCCGCACCTGGGGGAAGAAGACGCAAGAACTAATGTATCATACGTATGGCAAAACAACAATATATCTTGGTTTTTTTAAGATATGCTCACACCTCCATCTGGATTTTTGGACGTGACCAAAAGCTTCAGGCTTTAAAATAATGCATGATGAAGATAATGTGAAATGTGCATGTCTGACATAAGACACTGTTAGCTTGATAAATATATTACAAATGTGAGATTCCCAGAGAATATTTGTCCCCCAAACTGCATTTTGCGTATATGTGTTAATTGTTAAAATACCCCGAGATTTCATGAATTCATTAAGGTAGTAGTGTTTATGCGTGAAGCACATTAATACCATGTATTAGTTCCATAATGGAAACGCAGTTATACTCATTCGCCTTTGATAGAGGTAGGTGCCAAACAAGGAGCAACAAAGTGGCAGATTGCTGAGCAACTCAGTACGTAAAAATAAACTTTGCAGTGTTAGCATTCAATTCTTTATTTAGTTTTAGAGCTTTTAGAATACTATGGTGTCTAGCTTGTTGCCAAATTAAAACGTGAAATTTTCTATTTTCCGTAGACGTAGATGATTGTTCCGTCAAACGCAAGACGTAGTTTGTGAGACAGGTGGCAAAAATGCTTCACCATCACAAAGTACAAAAGCCAATCAAACCAAAAGAAGCTATCTAAGCACAGTATATGTTATAACTTGTGTTAATTGACCTGATGGTGTGCGTTTTCACTGAAGTGCTCTAAAATCAATGCATTTGCTTGACTTAATTTTGAAAGCTTATAACAGCTCTGTTATTAAAATTTATATTAGCAGAATAATAATTTTAAAAAAACTTCTACTAATCTAGATGTTAAAAAATATTTCATAAGACGTTATTCTACATTATAATTTGGCATTTAATGTTAACTTCCGCTGTATTTTTTTAAATCCTACTCTTTCAAAGGAAATGTTCTCTCTTTTTGATACTGAGTGTATGAAAACCACAAGAACAATTTTCCTGTGAGGCATATAGCTGCTTGCTGTTTCTTTCCAAGTCGAAACCTTGAAATTGACAGTGGAATTTTTTTTATATAAAAATAAATCTCTGAAGTTTGAAAAGAACACGAACCATAAACCCCCCAGAGATACGTGTTACTAAGCGTCTTGCACTATGTAAACTTTATGTTAGATTACTTTAGCATACACGAAAGCGGTCACGTAATAAAATACAGGTAGCCTTATACATGCCTGACTTATGCTCAGACGGCTCTGCCCTTCCGTCCAGACTCAAAATCAGTAAAATGTTAGGGCCGTTCTTTATCTTATCGGACTGATGAAAATATTCCTCACTGCTTCTCGCATTTTACGTTGGCATCGTCGCTTTTGACACCCGGGCCAGTATTAATTTTAATCTTTGCCTCTCTCCCATAATAAACTTTCAGATAGACAATAAAAAATTAAAAATATATTCATATATACCGTGCACTTTCAAAGCTATTTTATTGAAAAAATTAATCTGCTTTATGTCTTCTGAAATAAATGAGCAAATGTTTTTTTTACAGTGTTATGGTTTCTATGTTATATTATTTCTTAAAGTACACAAATGAGCCGGATCCAAAAATATATTTAGGGTATTGCTGATTTGTTTGGTTAGAACAAATAAAGGTGCATTCTGAAATTGTTTATTTCATTTATGAGGGGAATTGGCGTATCTGACATGATGATTACTGTTGCTGTTGAGACTTAACCAGGTCAGTAGAATGATTATGATGAGTCTGGGGCATTGGCGTCGGGCGTAGGAGATAGTCGCTGGCCGGCAGCCATCTTGGATACATTTGGCCTTGACCTTTAACACAAAAATCCAAAAAATATATAAAAAATTACAAAAATTATCAACAAATGCTAAACATTTTAGAGAAATATATTAACAAGTATTTAAAAATTACGAGGAATTTATTTAAAAACCTTATTTTAAAAAAAAATTCTTGAGGTCCCCTACACTCCCCTCCACCCATACTCATTGCGCCATCTTTATAGGTGCAGTCCACCATTTTGGTACGCATCACAGCCACCGTCCGCCATTATGGAAGGTGCAGTCCGCCATCTTGGTAGGCGTAACAGCCACCATCCTACATCACGGTTTTTTTTTCGTTTGTCATTTGTTCATGCATTACTGGAGTTTGACTCTCACCTTCGTTAGAACAATTAGTCGGTTCCCTCCAGCCCCTTCAAATATATTTTATTGCTCGCCAATGTTTTTCATTAGTTATTACTCGGGCGTCTTCGGATATTTTCATTCCGACCAATCGGCGGCCTACTTAGTCACAAGGGCGGGCTATTTGGACAAACGGGACGAATTACTGTACCTGCCGAAAGAATTTCACCTGGTCAATGCACCTTAAGAAATTTCGACCGTATTCAAGTATTTTCCAACCTACCTGCAGAAAGACGAAGATATACGGGACTACCTCCCCTGCAAGGAGTGTTTCTAGGGCTGCATCACCTCGGTCCCCAACACGCCGCATCGCAGGGGTTGGTGCAAGGCCCACCGAGCAGCCCTCGCGACGTCTGCTCCCGTGGAAGAAGACGTCCCCGTTGAAGACGACGTCCCCGTTGAAGACGACGTCCCCATGCAAGTTATCTACTTGCAAGCTGTACCCGTGGAAGATTCTCCCCTTCGAGAAATTTACTGGCAAGCAAACTCGGGGTTTGCATGAGAACTGAAAAAATTTTTATATAACAAAAATCGTAAGAAATGTTTTGCAACATGCAAAGTTTTCGCTCGTTCAACTCATACATCATCAAGCAGATTGCCATCTCGCAGAAAGACAATGACGAGAAAACCTAAGTTTTCACTTTTTTACCGCCGTGTCCTTGGAAGCACCTCGACTACACCACACAACAGGCTTATCGCCACAGAAATGCACGGGCTAAGGTGGGACGAGGGAAACATTCAACGCAAGGAAATTCTGGCATTGGACTCTACCATACACAGAGGCGACAAAATTCATGGGATAGCAATATGCAAATAAACAGATGGCAGTAGTATCGCGTACAAATTGTATAAATGGAAAAAGTATTGGTTGGGCTTTCATTTGTAGTCAAGTGATTCATGTGAAAAGGTTTCTGATGTGATTATGGCCGTACGACGGGAAATAACAGACTTTGAACGCGCAATGGTAGTTGGAGCTAGACACATGGAACATTCCATTTCGGAAATGGTTAGGGAATTCAACATTCTGAGATCCACAGTGTCAAGAGTGTGCTAAGAATACCTAATTTCAGGCATAACTTCCCACCATGGACAACGCAGTGGCCGACCGCGTGCACTTAATGACCCAGACCAACAATGTGAGCGCAGTATGGTCAGTGTTAACAGACAACCAACACTGCGTAAAATAACCGCAGCAATCAATGAGTGGCGTACGACGGACGTGTGCGTTAGGACAAAGTGGCGAACTTTGTCTGTACTGGGCTATGCCAGCAGAATACCGACTCGAGTGCCTTTACTAACAGCACGACATCGCCTGCAGCGCCTCTCCTGGGCTCGTGACCATATCGGTTGGATTCTAGACGACTGGAAAACCGTGGCTTGGTCAGATAAGTCCCAATTTCAGTTGGTAAGAGCTAATGGTAGAGTTCGAGTGTGGCGCAGACACCACGAATCCATGGACCCAAGTTGTCAACAAGGAACTGTGCAAGCTGGTGGTAGCTCCATAATGGTGTGGGTGGTTTTTACATGGAATGGACTGGGTCCTCTGATCCAACTGAACCGATCATTGACTGGAAAGTGCTATGTTCAGATATTATGGAGACCACTTGAAGCCATTCATGGAGTTCATGTACCCAAACAACGATGGAATTTTTATGGATGACAATGTGCCATGTCACTGGGCCACAACTGTTCGCGATTGGTTTGAAGAACATTCTGGACAATCCCAGCGAATGATTTGGCCACCAAGATCGCCCGACATGAATCCCATCGAACATTTATGGGACATAATCGAGAAGTCAGTTCGTGCACAAACTCCTGCACCGGCAACACTTTCGCAATTATGGACGTCTATAGAGGCAGCATGGCCAATATTTCTGCCGGGCACTTCCAACGACTCTTTGAGTCCATGCCACGTCAAGTTGCTGCACTTCGCCGGGCAAAAGGAGGTCCGTTACGATATTAGGAGGTATCCCATGACTTTTGTCGCCTCAGTGTAATACCCTATTATCCTCTGTATGGGTTTGGAAGACGGCAAAAGTCGGCGATTCGCAATACGTGCCCCTTCGGAACGAAATTTTTAGAACTTCACAATTATTTCCACTGCCCGCCATTTCGACAGCTCGTCGAGACGTACGCCACATGACTTCATGAGTTCAAAAATCAAAGATATTGCTGTACTTCGTGCATCGCCGAAGTCATAAGATTGTGGAGTTATGATAACCCTTCGAACATGAAAAAAATATTGCATGTGTGTAATACCATACATGACTCAGAGAAGAAATTCGTTAAAAAAGTAGGCATTCCTTGTATTATGCAGAAGAAGAAGAAGAACATGGTAATGTGTGTGCATAAATAAATATGTTTAAAAAAGATTGTTTTTCATCTCGAGTTATGTCCTCACCTCAGTAAAAAAAAACTGTTGGTAAAGAAAAACATATTTATATTTTATCAGTTTTGTTATAATTTAAAAAAAGAAATAATGAATATCTTCAGTGAGACTAGTCACTAAAATAACGTATGATATATTTTACGTGTATCAACATAATTATTTATTTAAAAAATAAATTAAGAATTAGAGGTAAAAGAGTTTGTAATTGTCTCTAGACGTGCCGTGTAGCGGCTGCAGAGGCAGCTGGAGTTAAGGTTGGTACCACATGCACTATTGACTGGTTGGTAGTTGTGCGATGGACTGTGTGCCTTTCCTGCTGAACACGCAGGGGCCGCCCGGGAACAGAGGCGGGCAGCTCGCTCGCCTATAGCGGCGGCTTAACACTAGCTAACAAGGCTTGGAATATTTCGATTGTAAAAAAATTTAAATTATTTGAATAAATATTCATTACTCCAACAAAGAGCGACTGTATATTAATTTACCATGAAAAATTAAAATAATTTGCAAAAATATTTCACAAATGCGTATTTATATTATTATACATATTTTAATATGCCGGAAAAAGAAACACTTTTGTCTTTTGCCCATTCGAGAATACACACAAGAGCACAATTACAGGAGCGTCCAGGTTTGACATTTGAGAAAAATATACACGTTACTCAACTGATGAAATAAATATAAATGTTACCATACTGATTTATAAAAAAACAGACATCACATACTCATTTATGAAAAACAGAAGTAACATACTGATGGGAACAAACAGAACATACTAATGAAAAAAATTATACTAGTTTCCATACTGATAAATGAAAAACAGACAAAACATTTCTTAAAGATATAAAACTCCCGTCACATGCATACATTCCAAATACGATTAAAACCAAATTAAAGCCAGCACACAGGGAAAATATGATGCATAAAAGTTTCTGCACGGTCCATTCTTAATCAGCTTCACGTTAGTTAACAAGGATTGGAATATTTTGCATGCGACACATAAATTATAAAATAATAATTACTACGTCGATCACATAAAAGTTAAATTAACGTAAAGTAAAAAAAAAAATTATGTTCTCTTTAGTACACCGAAAAAAAAATGCATACACCGAGTTAATAATATATAGCAACATGTATAAAATGCTTCATAGTTTTAATCTAACTTTAATCATTTATAGAAATAATCTCACACACATGAGTGCATTTATAACAGCCCGCAGGCGTTGGGAGGACAACAGGGATAGAAATAAAATAACATGGTTCTCAGCACACATGTGACAATTTATTATATTTATTATATGTTTGCATTAAAATAAACTTTTGGCAGAGTTTTTACGCCAAAATGTCTTTCTATGTGATCCAGGAGTCATCAACGTTTGGAGCGTGCCAGCCACCGCAAGTACACGCGACCATTACGTCGTTACAGAACCTTCTCCACCAAATACACGTCTGGAAACTGCGTAGGCCAGATCTCTTCGTTGTAAAATAAAACAATGATTTGTTCGCCGCATAGGTCCTTGACGTAATACATGCTTGGGCACGAGTGTAGTATACGCACCACCTTGTACAACTCTGCAGACCAGTTCTGACAAAAGTCTTTGTGGAAAACTCCACCCGTTTTTTTTANATACGCACCACCTTGTACAACTCTGCAGACCAGTTCTGACAAAAGTCTTTGTGGAAAACTCCACCCGTTTTTTTTTAATCTGCACCAAGACCCCGATCTTGGCTTTAGGCTTGCGTGGGTTCTCCTCTTCGAAATGCCATACACGGTACAAACAAGGGAGTTGTTTTTAACGTCTTCGGACTTCACGTGAGCGGTAGAATGAACGGTAGAATTGTACTTGGTAACGAGTTTTGGGAGTTTATCCAACAACCTGTAGTTTCCGTTCGCCGTGAAATGTCTCCACAGTTCAGCTTTGAGCGGCCAGTGAAAACGCTCTACCATGCTGGTCTTGAGCCCAGAGTAAGTAGAATAATGATTTATGCCCTACATTTTCATCAGTGCACGAAAAATTGCATTAAAATATTCTTTACCATCGTCGGTGTGGCGATTTTTCGGTGTGCATCCTTTGCGCAACACATCTGACACGGGTTTCGTGACATCGCGGGCATTCTTCGACTTGAGCCGCCTGGACCAGTCATACTTGGAAAAAGTATCGATTATGGTCAAAATGTAGCGGTGACCTTTATTCGCACGAGAAAAGTTTTCTCCTTCAATCAGGTCAGATTTGGAAATTACCGTCCAGCCCTTTCATAACGTATTTTCTGCGTGGGTAATTTATGCTAGCGTATTTGTGCATCTCGCCAGCAACTGCATACTTGCTCTTTTCGAAATGTAGCCCACCTCCGCAAGTTCTTCGATGACCGAAATTATTTCGTTCGTTGTTTCCTGCTGCCTGCGAAGCAAACATAAGTCTCAGTCTGTCTACCACCTCATTCGGATTATCCCAATACTGATAGTCGATTTATTCTCTGCTCTCTGCTTTAACAAAAGGAGGTAATTGCGCAAATCCGATTCCGTGTAATGTCAAGGGTAGCTACGAAACAAAAGTCCGCTCAATCCCTGCGTGATTTTCACATTGCGCTTTCCGATCTGCAGTACATCCCTGGGAAAAAATTAAACTTCCTTATTTCCAAGGTACCATTTTCCACCACTTTCCTGCTAACCATAAGTATTGTCGGCAGTGCTGTCAGAGTAGGAAACGATGTCATGAGATAGAATAGTGTCCACATCAGTTCCTCTCTCTCTCGTGTTGGTTTCCGTTCTCGCGGACGCAGTAAATCGATCAGGGACAAATCGTTTTCGTCGTTAGTGATGCCCCCTTCTGATTCGGGAAATCCCGGGCTTCTCTTCCATTTACGCGTCGGGGTCGGTACTTTCACCTTGATTTCTCATTTGATTTCAATGCGGACATCGTCCCCATCACTCGGTTGTTTCTAATTTCGTCTAGCCGGAGGGTATTAGGTTTGAGAGCCTCCTCCCTTCGATTCTTGAAGGCCATTCTGTTATTCTTCGCGAGTAATTATTGGGTCCATACCGTCTCGATCGCTCGCTGAAGCTCGCTCGCCAATTCGGTTCGGTTATTTATTGTACACTTGGTGCATGTAAATATTAATATATAAATATATATACATATATATATAGACCTCGCCTTTTTGTAGGAAATCATTCGCGATTTTCTGAAATGGCTTTTTCGATATTTTCGAGGTGTCCGACACACATATCCAATATCTTCTTGCTATGCCACGCAACATCTGTTTTCGCAGCCAGTCTGGACATTAATACATTTTGTAGGTCCTTCATTTCTTCTCTTCTCTGCGCGTTCGATACTTGATGAGGTCGATTACCCGTGCTTCCACATTCGCTATGAGCTTATTGAACACCACCAAATCTTCAACTACTTCATTTTTCACACTTTCTAAATTTCGACCGATAAGAAACAAATCTTCTCTGCGTGCAGTGGTGAAGCGATTTTGTCCAAGTTCAAAGTCATTGTAGAGTAATGCTGCCAAATTTGTAAATGCTTCCGTGACTCATGGTTGTGTTCGTACGATAAACTGATCGACCCACGCATCTAACTGCCTTTTATGTAGTGAGCAGTCCTTTACAATTACTAATGTACTGAACTTGTCATTCCAGCACAAAAAACACATATCTTTGAATTCTGCAAATTTAATGTCTGTATTTACGTAATCATCGTTAATGTGGTGTAAATTAGTGTCATCCATGCGGAACAAAACGAGGAAATTCACATTGTCGCGAAGCAGTTGTTTGGGTACACGGAATAAATATTGATTGAGGTACAATGCAGTCCACGTTCGCGTGCCATCCTATGCCAAAGTATTCTTGAATGCAAGTTAGTTTTTCGCAGTGAATGTCATCGAAGACAAATATAGAGTTTGGAAGAGCTTCGTTTGGAGGCNTTGAATGCAAGTTAGTTTTTCGCAGTGAATGTCATCGAAGACAAATATAGAGTTTGGAAGAGCTTCGTTTGGAGGCACCACCTTCTCGTTTTCGCTGCAGGGGACAACACACTCAATCCACAGCCTGCACTACTCGTGCCAATCACCAGCATTTCGGTTATTGAAACGATTTATAATAAACGTACACGTTCTCGAACCGAAGTCCGTTCGGTTCTTCCAGCAGGNTTGAATGCAAGTTAGTTTTTCGCAGGGAATGTCATCGAAGACAAATATAGAGTTTGGAAGAGCTTCGTTTGGAGGAACCACCTTCTCATTTTCGCTGCAGGGGAAACAACACACTCAATCCACAGCCTGCACTACTCGTGCCAATCACCGGCATTTCGGTTATTGAAACGATTTATAATAAACGTACACGTTCTCGAACCGAAGTCCGTTCGGTTCTTCCAGCAGGNGCATTTCGGTTATTGAAACGATTTATAATAAACGTACACGTTCTCGAACCGAAGTCCGTTCGGTTCTTCCAGCAGGCTCAGTAGGACGAATGTTTCCCCACACCCGGACTATCCACAAATCAGGCCTCGCACACTAGTATGCAACAGGACACCATGCCGTGATTAATTCTCGGTTTTGGTGATGCACACAAGGAGACTAATCTTCTGCTATATTACCTCCATTATACTGAAACAAAACTGTATCAAAGAAGACTAATAATAGTTTGCTCACTCAGATTAATTCAATGCGCCGTACGGTTAGGACGGTGAAATTCGACCGCGGGATCGATTCACTCATCAATAATCTCCCATTCGAACTTTACATTCCATGATACAGGTTCTGCCTGCCGGAAACAAAGCTAACTGAAAGGCTGTCACACAACGAGACGGGCATAAACGCCCTNCATGATACAGGTTCTGCCTGCCGGAAACAAAGCTAACTGAAAGGCTGTCACACAACGAGACGGGCATAAACGCCCCGGACGAAGCATGCAAGAAGCACGACATCGCCTATTCCCAGTACAAGGATCTGCAAGGTAGGAAACAGGCAGACAAGATACTTGCACAGAAGGCCGACGAAATAAGAAAATCTGCAGCCACCGGGCTTTTGCAGATAAAGTAGCCGCCTGGGGCCCATCCAAACATCATGGAAGCCAAGGTTAAACTAGGCATCGGTTTACGTGCTAGCAAAAGGCAATTGGAGCACCTTCGAAAGACCAAGAGGAAAGGGAAGGGCAATGCAGGAGTGTTCCAGGCTGCAATGATACATGCAATCGATGTTCAGGCCGGTATCGCCAGGGAAGTCAGGAATATTGTGAGCGCCATAAAGCGGGCTTCGAACGATTGAAAACAGGCAGAGGATACCCGCTGCCATAACAGAACATTGGAAGCTATTGCAATGGGGAAAAACGGCCAAAAGCTCTACATTTGGCATCCGTATCGGCGAAGAGGATGATGCTGGAGGAAAAAAATAGGAGAAAATAGAATAAGGAAATCAAAATTAATTTACCTTGACGCCCANGAAGAGGATGATGCTGGAGGAAAAAAATAGGAGAAAATAGAATAAGGAAATCAAAATTAATTTACCTTGACGCCCACTAACGAACGTGAATTTGCGCGCGAATTGAAAATACCTGATTTTCGCGGATTGTTTATAAGAGATACTTTACCCATAAACCCAAGAGTCATGAATGTGCCATAATTAATCTGGACACGACAGCCTGGTCCGGTGCGCACTGGGTGGGCTACGTAAAAAAGGGTAAACACGGAGACTATTATGATAGTTTTGGGAATTTGCGTCCTCCATCCGAATCGCGGGAGTATTAGAAATATACCACACCAATATACAACTACGAAATGGAACAGATTCATAACACTTGGAAATGTGGACACTTAAGTCTGAGATTTTTTAGCAATCGAGATTTCCATTGATAAACAGACAAATTCAATATAATTCTCAGGGAATAATAAAAGGTGTGTCAGCCCTACCGATCTCATAATTATGTTGGTTTCTATAATTCTGAGTGTTCAAACGTCCGAGCTGCGGACCAGATTTTACTCTCCCTTAGAAATGGAGGGGGAATNCTTTGTAGGCATAAGAGGTTGGCTAACGAAGGCAAATGGGACCCACCCGACTTCCTCCAAGTTGGTTCGAAATGGGATTCTGCACATTTCGAACGCGTAATATACGAGATAAATGGCGTCATGGTTGGCAGTTGCAATATGTGGGCATAACCTTTTTGATAAAAAATTACCTATAGCTTACGCCCAACTATCTCTCTGTAGCCAAGATGGCAGGCTGGGGAATTGAAGATGACTACTGTGTTCCCATTTACGCCGAAGGCAGGTTAGTANGGAATTGAAGATGACTACTGTGTTCCCATTTACGCCGAAGGCAGGTTAGTAGTATACGTTCCGCTTGCCTGGCTACTGGGATTCGCCGAAGATGATAAGAAAGTAATAATAGGAGTGAGGCAGGAGCTGGTGATTACGCTGGCCACATCGCATTAGGATGACATGTAGGGATTCGGAGAAAACCCGCAGCCCATCTCTCTTACTTTAAACACCATAGAATGATTTGTCCCTCAAGTGACCCCGAGCACCCGCGAACGTGACAAGCTGTTGAATTATGCCAAGAAAAAAAAGTGATTGAAATAGCACTCAGAAGTTTGAACCTGGTCACCTGCTCGGCCTTGTCCGCCACCTCACGAAATTACTGGATCGTAAAAACGCCTTCCAGCACAAAAAAACAGCGCTATATCTTACTGGCGCTTCAGACGAACAAACAGCAGAGTATCAAAGCCGACAATTCTACTTTCGACCACTGTAAAATGGAAAACGTCAAGATATTTTTTAATAGCCAGAGCTACCCATATATCGTCCTGAAAACTACATTCAATCATGAAGTTTTAACTTTGCATATTATATGTATTCGCAATTCCAATCATCGTATTATGGACGCGAGGCACATCCCATTCTGTGACTCGAAAACTTCCGAGATATGGCACCTTTGCTGGTATTAGATACATCAAAGCAGAACGAGTGCGTGCAAATGGTACGGTCGACTGCCAGATCGAAATATTCACCGAGGAAAACGTTCCCACCAATACCTCAACCTACTGCTTGATTCTCCACGACATGATCGTTCAGTACGATTGTTTTTCCGGCCTGGTAATCATCATCAGTTTATTAAGCACCTAAATACTCATGGACTTGGGACTCACGTTTTATTTTTAATAATGTACTGTAACTTGCAAGGTTTATGGAGCCAAGACGGCTTCGTGCTCAAGGAAATCACAGTCACGGATTGTCACGGCGTTACTCGAACCCGCAACTTCCAGCCTCCTTATTTGAGGAAACCGTTGGAAGAAAAGAGCAAGAAATTAAAGGCCTGGTTGATCAAGTACTACCACGGACTGTGCTGGGACGAAGGCAAGATTCCGTATCATCAGCTTAGTTACTGTACCTGTAGAGTGCTCATTTCACGAAGATATAAACACGGTTATATATGTCGTAGCGTAAACATTATTATTTTTTTTAGTATGCTAGCAAGAATTCGAGAAGAGCTTGCAGACGTGATTTCACACTATGCAGTCAGAAATAAATACAGTGATATGCTAGTGTAGATGAAAAATTATCTTTAATAATTTCTGCGAACACCTGCTGCAACTACTTTTCGTGATCTTAGACTGTGTGAAATATGAAAATACCTGATATTGTTACAGTCACGTGTATAGATGACGTATTTTCACAATTCGAAAAATAATTATGAAGCAACAAAACGGAAACTAAATGAAAAAAGGGAATTTTTAATTTATCCTTATTCACACATATCTCAAATTAGAACAAAACTACCATGTTCGGCTACAGCTAGATAATAGTTTCTAATGTTACTATCACATCAAGAATAATTTTTTTGGCACTTTGTTGTACGGTTCGCTTGTATTTAAATTTGAATTTTTTTGGCAAAATTTAAAGTCTAAATAGCAAAAAGTTATCACTTAAAGCCTCTAGTTGAACCATATCTCTGATTTTAAAGAAATTGATTTTTGCACAACTGTGACTTAAATAAACCATTTTAAAATGTTTATTAAAATGTTTTCTATCCCCTAATGATCTTTCAAAAGAACTTCTAAATTATGTTTATCTTCAATAAGTAATTGTACGCTGAACTTATAAATAATAAAGTTATTTGCTCTCAGATGAGGAAAATTTATTGCTGATATTGTAGATGAAAACTATACTTACGGTATGTTTACTCTACAGCACTTTTCATAAGCAGTTTCGCAGCCATTTGCCTGCTGATAACATTACGTAATAGTACCGAATCTTTTTGTAGAGATTTACCACCGTTTTATATATCGATCCTGCGCAACAGATGATAAATCGAAATAATCGTCATACACTTTAAACATTTACCGAAACGTGCTATCGAGTGATACACATTTTGGCCCACTTTAACTATAAGCCTCTGTTCGCGTTGAAATACGTGCACATAGTAAACGTGTACATAGTGAACGTGTACATATGAACGTGTACGTATCAGAATGCAAGAAGGTGTTCTTACTAAACGGTTCATGTTCATTGCGTATGTGTTGTGTATGGACATCCTCGACGTATAAACGTGTACGAAATTTAATTTTTTTTTTTCGCGTCCTGTACGTAAGACCTTCAGGCCATTATATAGTAGGAGCAAAGAAAAATTCGGAGTAATCTGNTTTTTTTTTCGCGTCCTGTACGTAAGACCTTCAGGCCATTATATAGTAGGAGCAAAGAAAAATTCGGAGTAATCTGTGCGTTTATTTTAATATCACATTTATATATAAAATAAAATGTTCTTCTTTCCTGTACCCATTTTTAAAAATGTCAAAATAATGTTATTTCCTAATACTTATATACACTGCTAAAATCCAGTTAATTAAAATTTGTGTGTTATTGGTTGAACAAAAGGCACGTTTGTTCACTATATGCCACGCATTTTTGTAAAAGTTATATGCATACATATATATTACGTATACGAAATTGACGGTGAACTGAGGTTGATACAATGTCGGTAGACGGTGGGAGAGTGGATACTGCAACTCGCATGCGCACTGTTACGCCTACGGTTGCGACTGGTGACTTTTGCGTAGGAATGGCGACTATTTCCCTGAACGGTTCCGGAGAGAGGAAGTGCAACTACAGTTTCGAGCAAGCCAAAAAAATTGTTCCGTCGGAATGCCACACTATTCCAGCCACTTACGTTCAGAAAATACACTAAATTTGGTTATATTTCTTTGTGTTTAACTTTTATTTAGTGAGAAAAATTTATAAACTACGCCTACAAATTTTTATACCGAACGCTGGGTTACTACAACATCGATGCATTTCCAGTTATATTATAACTTATTAACATCATAACAATGGTTATATTATGAAATTGATAAACAGGGACGGTTACGGCTCTGAACTGTTGCCGAAAACGCATTGTAAGTCGAGCAGAGGTATAAAGATTCCGGCGATTAGATGAAATAGTTCACAGCCTCGGAACTGTTCNAAACGCATTGTAAGTCGAGCAGAGGTATAAAGATTCCGGCGATTAGATGAAATAGTTCACAGCCTCGGAACTGTTCAGTCTCAGAGTTGTTGCAACGGAAACTCGCGAACGGTTCCGGCGAATGAACAGTTCTGAAGACAGAATCACTCTCCNAGTCTCAGAGTTGTTGCAACGGAAACTCGCGAACGGTTCCGGCGAATGAACAGTTCTGAAGACAGAATCACTCTCCTTCTCGGACTATTAGGAACTCGCGAACGGTTCTGGAGAATGAATTGAGCCACCTACAGTATTGGAAATGATGCGAATTGTTTGAAATACATAAAATATAATACCAAACCTACAGCGGAACAGAATTGTAATTACTTTTTCTATAACTAGATATATCGGCAAACAAACAGGGGTATTTTTAAGTTCAAATTGTTTCGCTCAGACTTACTAGCAAGGATAAAATATACTGCAATATATTTTGTCGGTTTCTTTCTTGAATTAAAACGCTCTCTTGCAGTATTATCTTTGTTTCTATGGATATAATTATACTATGCGTTGTTAGTTGGGCTAGGGGAAACACAACGGCCTTAAAAAGTAAATACAAAATAAAATCATGGTAAGAAAATGTGAAAAACTATTGTTTATCGTCAGTTTTCTGCTATAATTTAAACTGTGACAAAATAACACGAGTTTGAATGAAATTCCTTCCTCGATATATTTTCTTACATATGTTGATGTAGTTGTTGCGGTTGCATCAGAGTAGAAATAAATTCATTTAATGTCGAAGTGTTTGCGTAATGTGTACATCACCCTTTCCCCCTTTCAAAGCCCTAATTTCTAAAATCACGATTACGTACAGAATACGTCGAGTATGTTATGAACCGTTCCGAAAAGAACCGTTATAAAGAAGGGTTCTTTATGATGAACTGGAACATCATTCCGGAACGGTTCCTGAAAATCGGAACGGGTAACATCTCTACTTGAGTATACCCCGTGGCAGGGGCGTGGGGTAAACAAGTCCCCCCCCCCCCCCCCCCCCCCCC